>BMAO01035471.1:0-189542 GCA_019973975.1 Trichonephila clavata | reverse complement strand
ATATATATATATATATATATATATATAAAAAATTTGATATCCTGGTTAATCTTGTTTTACAAGAAAATTTCATAGCATTTGATCAAAATCTTTTTAAACAGATCAGAGGATTACCTCAGGGTGGTCCTGCCAGTAATAGTTTAGCTAACCTATATTTACATTTTTTTTAAATTGATCCTATTTTTGATGAATCTTTCTTACTTTACCGTTATATAGATGATATAATAATTTTTGGTAAAAATAGTGAATTCAAACCAAATATTATGTTCTACCCTGACAATCTCAACCCTCTTAAATCTAATTTTAACTCTAATATGGTTGAATTCCTAGATTTAGACTTGCATCTTATTGACAATAGAGTAGTCTGTAACATTTATGACAAAAGAGATTCTTTTAGTTTCCATGTAATTAAAATTCCTGTATGGAACAGCAATTTGCATATATCAAATTACAGAAATATTGTTTTGAATTTTTTACTTAGGAATGATAACTTAATTCCAACAAAATAGATAAATTTAATAACATCAAGATATTCTTCCAATGCTGCTTAGATCATGACTATCCTTTTAACTCTTTAAGAACATATATTCATCACAAATACATTAATCGACTTGCTATTTCTGATTTCAAAACCACCATACAACAATAGGATTTCAAAGTCAACATTTTAGTGGTTTTGCTGTGAAGATTCTGTTTAACACTCTTCACACAGTTTATTTTTTTTAACACCCTTCTTAAAAATCTAATAAAATGAAAAATTTCTACATTTTTGGCAACCAAACCAAATTTCTACATTTTGACAACCAACCAATTTTCTACATTTGTGACAACCAACTAAGTTATTGCCTACCAAATTTGAATGTAATCTTTCTTGGTGTCTTCCTTACAAGCTGGTATAAAGGATGCGTTTAAGTGCAATTTAGATTTTTATCACAACATATAAAAGCTTTCCATCGGTTTCAAGAGTGTTGGATCTCCTGGAATAAGCTCTGTGAGCAGAAGTTTTAAAATCTTTTTGGAAGAATCCTTTTACTGGGTAATTCTTTTTGATATTTTTCTGCTTAAACATTTTGGGAGAATTTTTTGCTTAATAGTAGTCGGTTCTTCTTTCATATTTCTATGAGATTTTTTATACTTAGAATTTTTATACTTTAAATTTCTATTTATTTTATTTTGGTCTTTCCTACCGAGTTGCAAAGGGGAAGGTTGGTGCCTTCAAACTAGTTTAATTCCACTTATTCGGTCCTAAGTCCGAAATTGCATTTTGACTCGCTAGGTTCTTATTTGTATTTCATTAGATTTGATCTTATATTTTTTTTTTCCGGTTATGTTCTATATTTTATATAAATTTCTTCCATATATATATATATATATATATATATATATAGACTTAATAAACATTTTTAGACCAAATGCGTATTAATAAAATTAAAGATAATATTTTTTTAGTTTTAAATTAACAATGTAATCAAATTTAAAAAAACAAAAAGAAAAACTAATAGTCAGAATGACAGCCTTAGAAGTTCACAAATTAGATATCTTCATACCATTCCTTCACTTTAATACTGTTACACAGTAATTTTGATATTTTCGATAACTAATTTTGACTTTTTACGTCAAAATTCAACCACAGCAAGTAATGCTAGCTGACTACATTTCACTCATTAAGCGAGAAAAATTGCAGAAAATTGTTCAGGCACAGCAAACATTGGAAAATGTGTAATTTAATCCCTTTTGCGCCTACTTATCACATCGCATGTGGCTATAAAACGTAATTTACTATTCAAGCGACGGTTCTATACTTATTTTATTCAATGGCTGCACGCTCGTTTCCGCTCAATTTGCGATGGAAATTTGTGTCTCTTCGTACATCTATGAATATTATTGCTATGCGAGAGTAAGGTTTAAATTGATGATCAGGGCGTATATTTGTCCTATCGAACAGAACGCAATGATATAATGCGGAAATTAAAGGGAACTACTGTTTAATATTTTAGATTTGTGAATATCGAAATGTATGCTAATCTGTTTCTAGTATTAATTTATGTATAGATTTCTGGTCCCATGCGAGGCTATTTGTAAATGTATTCGTATGAATTAAAAATTATTGCAAGGGCATTGATCTCATTTATACTGATAATCAAAAGTAAGTATTATACTAAAAATTTGTTTAACTAAAAATTTCTGAAACGTATTATTAAGATAAAATGCAGGTTAGAAATATTTATTAATAATAACTTATATTTCTCACTTTAAAAAGCAAGAAAATATTTTCTTATAAAAATATCTACCTGTTATAATAATGCATATTCATGTATAATATTTGTATATACAAGGTAATTTTCAGTATTTTAATCCATAAGAAGCTGTCATTAAGTTAAAGTTCCCTTGAAAATTATTAACCATGATTTTGCATTTAATTGATCTAGAAAATAATGAAATTATAAATGATAATGGATTGATAATGATTATTTCTGAATAACATATGTCATGAAAATATTTCAGACAATATTTTCTCCTTAAAATAGTGAAGTTTAGTGGAAAGAAGGAAATTGCATTTGAGGAATATATAAATTGCTAAAAGTCAGTAAAAAGACAAAAAAATTATTTAATATAAGTTTAAAAAACGAACAGTATTTTATATATCTGTCTTACCTGATTTTTCGCAAAATTTTTTTTATGTATACAAGTATGGAAAAATATTAAATGTTTGCTTACGAAATTCTAGTTTTTCATATCTGCTATCTAATGAATGATTATGCTTTCTTAAATGCTGACAGTAAGTTATATTTTTATTCTGATTAAAAGTGACCAAACGTAGATTTAAGGATAATTTCAATAATGCCTTACTTTCATATTTGTAAGAAATACCAGAAGTATCAATTCATTTAATTGTTATTAGCACTACACTCTCAAATAACGTCTTACTGTTGTTTTCTGTATTATAGAAAACTAATTGCAGAAAAAACCTCTTGTAAACTTTTTTAACGATGATATACATTTTATAATCAAAATGTTGATGGATTCAAACCTTTCGTTGGTATTTAGTTCATTCTTCAATATATAGAAATTATTTTAATTCCTGATGTCAAAGTTTTGCTTAAACATTTTTACACGTTGTTTATTATTTTTTCTGTCGAATAGTTATTATCGTAAAGGTTGGAATGCAGTGATAAAATAAGGTTAACTTATTTTTTTAATCAATCATGGAATCTAAGCCTGATCAATAAAATTTTTATTAAATTTCAATGCAGTGCTTTGAAAATTGAATCTATCTCGTAGACTTTATAATTTAAATTGTTATGTATCTAAAGGTATTTTATAATATCATCCTACATTCAAGAGTTATTGCTAAAGTTTCAATACAACAAGTATTATAAAAAAAAAATTAAAGTCAATTCCTACTTAGGTCAACAAAAAAATTTATTTTATTTACTTTTTATTAAATAGTTACGATTAATATAAATATGCATATACATATGACAAAATCAAAACATTAAGTGGCAATTATTTTTTATTAATTATCATTAAAGCATCGTATTGTCATCCAAAACAATCGTGTATATAAAATTTCAGTTCAACTGAATGCTTTGAAACGTGAGGGTAAAAAAAATCTTTTAAAGATTTGACCCAAGTCGCTAAAAATAAAGCCGAAGTGTCTGTATCTGTAATTCTTTAAATAATTAATTTTAGTCAATTAATTTTAATTAATTATAGTTAAATTGCCGTATTACTACCAAAAACAATTGTGTATAAAAAATTTCAGCTTAAATGAGCGCTTTAAAATGTGAGAAAAAAACCTGTTCAAGTTTTGACACAAGTCGCCAAAATGGTTGCTAAGTCGCAAAAAAATGATGCCAACGGGGCTGTGTTTGTAATTCTTTGAATAATTAGTTTTAATCAACTTATTTTTATTAATTAAATTACTGTATTGTCATCCAAAATAATCGTGTACATAAAATTTTAGTTCAATTGAGTGCTTTTAAATGCATTTTATTAACAATTCAAAATTTGAACGAGATAAATATATAATTATATAGAGAGTGTGAACTAATAGTAGGAATTGAAAAAAAGATGGTAATTCAAATTGGCAGTCTGGCTGATTTCATCTATTATTATTTTCTAATTGATGATATTGATTTAGCAGAAAATACATTCAATGAGCATTACAAAAATTATTTCTAAGCCACTTGACAGGCCATTACTATGTTTCTTTTTATGAAAACTTATTTATCAATAATTTTTAAATATTATTTAAATTAGAGGCCTTTCATAAAACACTATATTTTTTAAGATATTCCCATAATTTTTGATAATCAAAAATATTTATGTCATTGAAATTGTATCATTTGTCTTTCCATCATCCTCTGGATCTTTATTCAATAGCACTGCATATTATTACCATAATCCTTAATTCCACGTCTAATGGAAATATATTGAAACAACTAACTGTTCGACATTTTAATATTTTATTTCATAATAAATATTACATGTGTCAGGATTTGAAATTTTTAAAAATAATTACCCTTATGAAATAACGTTCTTACCCATACATATGAAAACCGAATAAGTATGTATATATATAAAACCTTCTCTTGCGTAATATTTCTTTATTAAATTTTAATTCTAACAAGTGATACATAAACTGATGCATATTTCCTTCCTTCGATGCGTATAAATGCACTCGCATTTCATAAAAAAAAATTTTTGAAACTCCTAATATAATGTACTTAACAAAGTTAAGTATCACGTACAAAATATGTAGAACATACTCACGTCAGAAAGTGGAACCTCAAATAGCTATAAAAGGATATTTATAGCAAAAAGTCCAAAACATGTGTGTTATTCATTAACATATCGTTTACCTTGTTTCTAGATTCGAATAAGTACTGAAATTTTACTCTATCCAGGACTAAAGAGTTCCTATACCCAATTAGTATTGCAGTGCAAGTAAATCAAAAATTTCCTACTTTACCTAGTTATTCTGTGCAATAACTAATGATAGAACGTTAAAGTGGGAAATAAACAATTTCGAAGATATTTTACAAGTTAATTCATCATAAATAGCTAAAATCTGTAGAAAAATATATTTTATCTCTTTTTGCGGATGAATAATTAATAAATAACAAGGAAAAGCAGATGCTATAATTATTATATTGCTCATATTGCTAACATTAGTTAAACAAAAAGAGGAAAAAAGAATGTATGTAAAAAATAGATTATATTTAAACAAAATAAACACAAATACATGATGGGAAGAAAAACTGTTGCTTCATAAAAAAAAATTGTGTAAACTTTTTTTAAACAAAAATGTATGAGAATATTAATTTAAAATTTATGAGAGATACTTTCATTTTACTTTTCATTATTTATTAGAGCAAGGATTGCTGTGACGACACTTTGGATAGGACTGCATATTATTTTTGAAACAAGCCCCCTTTTTACCATTATACATTTTTCTTTTACACGAGCACCTTTTAAATTCTTTTTAGTACCGCAACTTTGAACTGATGTAACTGTCAATATACATATTTGGAACTTCTTCAATGGAAATTAATTCTCGCTGACATATATTGAACTAATGTATAGTGTACAATTGTTTTATTCAGCCATCTCTAGTTCCTAATCAGAAAATTTCTTCCTAAAACAGCTAGAATTGGTTCAAAGAACTTTCGAGTAACTTATTTCAAACTTTAACGATCAAGTAATCATTATTCTATAGAATACCTAGTTAAATCATAGAATTCAATAATTTTATACACTTTAACTTACTTGTCTAATTATTTCATGAAATACCTAGTTATTCTATGAAATAACGGATTTCACACTTTAACGGTAAAAATATTTGTATATATATTCATCATTCACTTCATCGTATAAAAGCTGGTAAAAATAAATTGTAACGAAGTAAAAATGTATGTACTAGACTATATAATTTTATGATGAATTATTTAATTTAAATCGGCTTGGTGGCTTAGAGGTAGAAGCCCACCTCGTAAGCGTAAGGCCACGGGTTCGATCCTGGATCGGTAGATTTTCTGGATGCGAAAATCGTACCTTCGCATATCAGATGTTAATATAGCGCGTAAAAAATTCTTTGAGTATCAATTTGGTGTTGGTACTCTCAGCGAAATTAAATCACGGGATTATTTAGTATTCGTTGAGAGCTTGAATTAAATAAATTCAAGCATCAAAAATTTGGTAGAGATAATCGCCACCACTGAAACAACCCTCACACTTCGGAAAAGATGGTGCTTGCAAAGGTTAAGGTGACAAAATGTAGCCCATTTGAAAGAAAGAATCACATTAAACTATCAGAATAAACGTATCCCGGAGAAAAAAAGAGCTGCTCAGTCATGTATCATCACCTGCCCTAAAACAGACTAACATTCTTATTTGAGACGGTTTATCAATACTTCTAAGCCTTTTTTTTTTTGTTCTATTTTTCTAAAATCTTTCTTTTCATTGATCGATAATTAATAATATTTAAAAAAAATTAGCTTAAGAATTTCTCAAAATTCATTAAAGCATTTTGTGATAGCTATTAAAATCCAAACACCATGAACTTACATGCATTAAATTCGAGTTTTCAGTGCAAAAAGAATGAAATTATTCTAAATTCCGATCATTAACAGATTAATGACCAAACTTGCTCCCTTAAATACGAGAATCGGTAGAAACTTTGGAATAGATAAATCGATTCTGTATAAATAGATAGCTTCATTATTAATCGATATCTTGAATAATGCGTTGTACAACCTTGTTCTTGGTCTGTATTTTGCATGTTTACGACTATTCTCGATTAAGCGATATTCTCATATCGATCGGGAAATAGAATAATTCATTATACGGGTGCGTGGGATAGTTCCACATTGTAATCAGTTGCAGCAATTCGCTGTGGATTTTAATTTAAATCTGGGATTTTATTTAATTTACGTTATTTCATGTTTGATTAAATAAGCTAATTACCTGTCATCTACTGCCGATACTGCAATTTGTAACATGGAGACATTGTTTTGATTTAGTTATGTTTGTGTACGTTCTCTTTCAAATTGCATATATTTGAATGTTGGGTTTGTTGTAATTTCTTCTTGTAATAAATTGAAAGGGAAGAAATACAAAAGTAGGTTCTAGTTGAAGAAAAATGATAAAATGTAGCGTGAAAGGGTACATATGGGCTGTAAAATATGCAAACTATGTGTATTTGGTTTGGTAATTTGTTCATGTATGAACAAAAGCAATATTTAAATGAACAAATTGTTTATTCTTTTTGAATTTTTATTTAAAGATTGCATGTGGTTTAAGATATCCGAATACGATCAGAGAATGTTTTTTATAATGCATATATATATTCTCTCTCTCTCTCTCTCTCTCCTCTCTATATATATATATATATATATGTAATGACTTCTTCTAACTCTTTTTAACTTTACCCGTGAAATTACTTCCTAGTTCTTTCGCATCTTAATCGAATTGCTCGCGCGCATAATCTTAATCTTAAACTAATTGCTCGCGCGCATCTGCATCCAATCACGACTCCTGTTACAAAAGAGTTGTACGACCTTCACCGCCAGTTTAAAAACTTGGAGCACACGGTTACGCGCGCCCCTCTTCTCACTTCTCATCATGTAGTGTGCTGCAGTTAGTGTTTGTGTATACTATTGTGTTGTGTGTGTATGTCTATTTGTCAGTACGTCCATCTAAATGTCTTCCATGTTAAGCTTTTAATAAAGAAGAATAACTGTTCGAAGACTACTTCCTCCATAATAATGTGAACAGGCATCATCAACCCTCATAAATAGTAACCTTATACGAAAAAACCAACACCGGCCACGCTGTGAAAAATCCTTTTCTAAATTCGTCGCAATCTTTACTAAATCAGACATCATCTATTATATATATATATATATATATATATACTAAAATATTATAAATACTTTTTAGGGATCAATACCAATAAATATTATTAATTAAGCACACAACAATATTTAAGATAAATTATCTAAATTTTACAAAAATCCCAATTATAAGTGAAATTTTACCTATATTTTTGAAAAACTTTAAAAGAATTAGAGAGAAAAATAATAACTTATATCAGTAAAAGTGTTACTAAATCAGATTAGATGCTATCAAGAGCACTTATTAAAATGCTAATGTTTTATTAAAAAAAATTTATTTTTTAGAACTGATCGAATAAAAATATTATAAGAAATGTATTACTAGGCTGTTATTGAAATAACAGGTGATAACTCAAAAAATATTCAAATAATTAAAGTTATTTTAGTACATTCTCTAGAAAATAATATAAATATCAGGTTCACATAAAGTTTTATAGGAATACATTCATAATATTTCTCCTTGATAAATTCTGAACAATTTAAATGCCCACTTAAAAAAGATTAAAGAACCACTTCCAGTGTTTCTAATTTTGTGTAATTTATTGTAACTTTGCCTCTATGTATTGTAGAAAAAAATAATATATGTTTTATGAAAACACAAAGGATTGAGCTATTCAGTAAAATAAAACACCAAATATATGTGTTTGGATCGAATGTCAATTCAACGCGTTCGGATATCTTCAAGTTATCATTATAGGCTATCACAGTGACTAGAACACCCCCATCCAAATTTCTTTTCTGCAATTTTACCAGTACTTAAGATTTGTTCTGTAGTAGATCTTAAAATTCAAATTGCGCAAGCCATAATCATTAATTATACGCTAAATTGATATAAACTTAGCTAACAACTAAAATAAATAAAAGTGTAACAAAAAAGTATAGGACGAAGTTAAATTACCATATTAATATATTAACAAAGCCTGATGAACTAAGTTTTTTGGATTAAAAATCGTTTTAAGGGTAGATAATTCATTACTTTATTCGATATTCAATGCTTAAGTTCTTTGAAAGTACTCTTATGTCTTTGCAAGAGATTTTGTATGTAATTTTATCTCATTTCAGTTTATATTTTTAATAGTAGTACACATAAGATTATAGTTACCATTTTAAAATCAAAGTGTGTTACTGTTTATTTCTGCTATATCAATCTTTTTTTTCACAGTTATCACTCTATTTATAAAATTAACTTCTGTTATAAAAAAAGAGAATGATGTCAGAAGCCAATAACGAGTTTGATACTTATTATATAAATAGTGTGCTTCAAATGATTGCTTTTAAATCTTACAATAAAATGATTCAATCATTATGTGATTACGGGTTTTTTTACTAATCAAGTGAAGGAAGTAAGATTTCTAAGATATTCCTCAAAAAACAACCAGGGAGAGGTCATGCCGGACACATAGTGAAACCAGGATCACGAAATCTTTAATTCTGAGAAAATTGTATAAAAAAAATGATCAGCTGTGTAGCGATGACCTCGCCAGTAACTTCATAAATGACAATCTTCGTGGGAACTCGCGGAAATGTATTTGCTGCATATCTGCCTCTTTTTTTGGGAATGGAAAACGTTTTCTTATAATCTTAAGGTATTTGTGGTGACTGAGTTCCCCGTGTGACCACTTTTGTTCCAAAATATTTTCTATGATCAGGTTACATTTTTCCACTATGAACGACTTAGATTTTGATTGCTGTGTTTTACGACTCATTATTGTTTATAAATGTAAATGGACCGAGTATAAGAAAATGGGTATCTGCGATCTTTATTGGATGAAATTGAGACTTCGAAAAAAGAAAAAGATCACATAAGGGAAGAACCTAATGAAATAATTGATATTAATCAGGATAGTGAAAGTAAATTTGAGAGAAGAGATGAACATGAAACATTTAATTTTAAAAGAAGATTTTTAAATGCAACCTAAAAAAATTCTCCAAAAAAGAATAAGACACACTGCGCCCGTCAAAAAGACAGAACAAGAAAAAGTTCAACACGTTATTTGGCAATCATCTCAGGATAATAACTTGAACAAAATATGACAGTTTGCTTGCAATATCCTTCCTGTAATGTTAGTGAAAAGTGCGCGTTTTATATTTTTTATTGAAGTCACGCACATTTGAATAATTTCAGTTTGATTAGTTTTTCTCACATTTTTTAAAAAAATTTAAAAGTCCTTAAAGGTTAGTAAATACACTTTCTTTTAGTAAAATTATTCACTGAAATTATGTTTTTTATCGTATACAATAAAATTGATTATAAAAAAACTTAAGTTGACTCCGTCACCCCCAGAGACCATGAGTTAGAATCGAGTGTGTGACATCACGGCAGCTAAAACATTTTTTACTACCCCACCAATATATTCAGGGCTATATTTAATTCTATCGTAGAATCCAATATTTAACTATAAGGACTTGACTTTTTGATGTGTAACATCTTTACTCTCGGTTGTTGGATATTTGTTGGAGTGATTTCGTGAAAAGGGACGGAAATGCGTAACAGGAAGTCGGGGGAAGAGTGCGCTGTTTGATTTGACCAATTCAGCGCCTTGGGGGTGTCTCTTCGCTAGTCTCGTCTCGGGGTCCAACTCTAGTAGCAATTAGGGTCCCGTAGACAGAAATCCCAACTCTAAAGCAATGAAAGCGCCCTATTTTGGGAGGGGGGAATGGGCGTTTCTAAAGGAAAGGCCAAGAACTCGTGTAGTGCTGGTCTTAGTGAAAGAAGGTAAATAGTTCCTTCATAAAAGATAAATTATATGCCTTTTTTTTCTTAATTTTCTATATTTTCTCGACTTTAAAATAAACATTTTTTTTCCATGCTATTATTTTTCAAAATTTGCGTTTACCTTATTCCATTTTCTGATGATTATTTTCTGACAGCTGTCATGATGAAAGAAAATGGTATCACAGAATCATACAAGCCTCCTCTACAACAGTTGAGAGAGATATTCTGTTTGTTTCCAAGTGCAATCCGAGCTCGAGCTCGGATTTTTCCCATTCTATTTTTGTTCTTTGAGGGTCCAGTTTACAACCAGCTTTAAGACTATTTATATGACAACTGACCCCTCTTTTACTGCCCAACCCATGGTTCACGTACATAAAAAATGGCGGACATTCTAGTTATACAAAGAAACTGCTTTTTTACGCTGTTTCGATTCTGTCTGAGGAACATCAGTTTTTCATTTGTTATATAGATCTACAATGATAATTAAATATCTTCAATGAGAATGAAATAAGGAATATTCCGAAATTTGTACAGTAATTAATTTTATAAAAATATCAGTTTTAGTTAAGACAGAAACCTTTATAAATATATATATTTCTTTTCATTCAAAAGAATTTTCTGTGATATTCCTCAATATTGAATTGCATCAAAATCCTTTTTTAAACAGTTTAATAAAAAGAGAAATTAAAAAGAATAATGGAATGAATAGTGTAATGGTGATTTAAATTATTCTATTTCCTGAAATATTTCAGAACAGTTCTTTATTTCCGATTCTGTTCAATAGATTTATTTTAAAATGTTTTAAGACACGTAACAAAAAAAATCTTATATAAATTTAATAAAGTACAGTGGCGTAACTACCAATGGGCTAGGTGGTGCCATGCACCGAGGTCCTCGCGCCTTGACCACCAAGCAAGTCGAACTTGCGATAATTTCTCCCATAATTGAGATATAAATATAAAATATTGTTTCATAGCTCTGGGTATGGTTGGTCAAAATATTGGGGACATTTGTGCGGCGGAATGCTTATTTGAAAATGGACAAACAGTAATTTTGGTGGTCGCATACATTTCTCCGTATCAAACAGTTAAAAAAATTAAAGATTTTACGCATTTTGCACTTTTACCGTATACCGAAGGTGGTTCTACTCTTTTTTTTAAACTATCACTCTCTTCCCATGATTTTGAGTGGTGATTTTAACGTTAACTTCAGTTTGCCAGAAGCTGAGCCGCTCATAACTTTTCTGAAAGATGAACTCAAGCTCGAAATGAACACAAATCGAAATGTTTCGACAACTAACAGTGGTACTGTTATTGACGCCGTTTTTCAACGATTTGAAATCACAAGTATATGTGTCATACTTTAGTTTTCATAAATCTATTGTCTCCTCTCTTCCCCAAATTGAACAAGAATAAATATTTTTGTTAAAAAACTGCATTACTCCTTGTGCTAATTAAATAAAATTTTCATTAAAGATATAATTATTCGATAGAAAATTATTTCCAGTCATACCAGATTCATTTTTTTCGGGATTAAAGTCACTATTGTGTATTTACCACGATAACAAGTCAGATGTTACACATCGTATGCGACTACTGTAAGACTCGTTTCTTTTTTGTTTTATCAAATGTTTAAATGTCAAATCAAATGTTTAATACAAAATAAAATATATTTAGCAGTTAAAAATTGATATTTTCAATTATTTTTCCATACAAATTTTTAGGTTTTATTGCAACTGCATATATTCACTAGAGATGGCAATTAAAATAAGAATAAATAAAAATGAATACCTATTAGAAGTTGAATAATTCAGTTTTGTTTAATATAACTGGAATCACTTGCCAAAGCTCAAAACAACTCCTTAATCACTACACCAGAATCTGTTTCCGTTCTTATCTTTTTTCCATTTGCTTCTTTTTTTTTTTGAACAATAAACTTTGCAATGCATTTTAGGCTCACGTTTCACAGGATTAGGAGGGATGTGGGATATAAAAATGTCGTTCACTAAAACTGTTGGGGCTATCTACTCTAGGTAATCTTCCAGGATTCTTTAATCCAAAAGCTACATCATATCATATTTATGTAAAAGCTATTCTACAACTTGGATTCGAAACTATAAACATGTAATATTTTTATCAGCGACATTTTTATAGAGAAAAAATTAGATTAAGAGTACCTTATATAGTAAATGTAAAAATATCATTTTATACTATTTTTTCTGGAATTTTCGGATTGTTGGATGAAAGAATATTTCCTGATCTTAGTGATCTACACCACCCTTTTGTAAATTACGCAAAAAAACCCGTATAATATTCGGGGTTGACATTTTGGAGCACTAGTGTAGTGCGTGGGATAATCTCGGACATGACAGTTAAAAGGTTATTAAATTAGGAAGAGTTCGAATCCAATTACCAAAAAAGACTACTATCTAAAATGAAAAAATAGGCTGTTCATTATCAATATCTTTCCTCTCTTAGATCTCACAGCTTTTAAGGTATCCAAATACCCAAAAATTGTGAATTTTGAAAGAAGTTGACAATTTGTTTATAATTTTATGTTATAGACCATCTTATTAGCTGTATAAAATACTAAATTTATTACTTGCCGTTCACTAGAACAAAAACTAGAAGTATTTTAGTAAAAGCAAATGCCATTACTTTAAGCAATATATCATACTTTAAAACGCGTTTTACTCAAAAAGTGTGAATGTGTTATTTTTTAAGTTGTTTGAACGGGGCCAGTGATTGCTGAAATAGTTTTGAAATAATTAACTGAAATTTTTTGTGTATATTCTGTATAATAGTAGAAGTGTTTTAACCTTCAAATTTATCAATCACTGTTTGATTAGAAAATTTAGCTGTTGTTGTTTCCTTCCCGCAGGGAAGGAATGAAAGTTGTCATTGCCTGTGAGACAGTTTGGAATTCTTAACGATAGATGGCGACACCATCTATCTCCACCTCCACAATTTTGGCACGGAACTGAAGGGGAGGGAAATATTCTCCAGCCCCCTGCACTCATGGTTTCTGCTGCGACCGCCCACAAGATCTTCGGACCCACTGATTTAACGAGCACGTACTCCGTCTGTACTCTGTGGTATTTAGTGGCATCGGACTTCGAACGCAGGCCCTCAGGTCTGGAGTCCGATGCTCTAACCACTAGGCAACCCACGGCCCGCAAAATTTAGTCTTTTACGTTAATATAATCATTGTTTTTTTAAGCAATTTCATATAATAACTAAGATAAAGTGCTCTAGTTTTTGTAAAAATTAAAATACCTCTTATCCTGAGGGTCATTTAAAAAATAAATAACATAACAACACATCAGAATTGAAAATTTTTTAATTTGTTCTTAAACTATTGGTACATAATGGGCCGCGTTTATGTTACTTTTTGTCAATTTTTACCCATTTTTTCCCATTTTAGTAATAATGATGTCTTTTTCTCTTAATTTTAGCATATTTTTCTTAAAATATACTAAATAAATCTAAAAATTACAAAAAATTCCGCATATCTTCATTTTTTTAAAAAAAAGTTGTCGCAAGTAGTCGGATACCTTAAGTGATACAGTTTAAACATGATACTCGTATACCAGGTTATGCGAAAACCTTGCTCCTTAGAACTGCTCATTAATACTTAATGCCCTCGTCTATCTTTAAGTGGCCACGGTGGCCAAGTGGTCTAGGCATCGGATCATGGCCAGCATGTCATGAGTTCGATCCCAGTACCACTCAAGTGTAGGGGAGCGATGCACGTTAAATCTGTCGAAAACTCAAACATCCTTCCGTTGGTGTGGTATTTAGGAGAGGGAGGCGCAAGCTCAGGTGTCGTCCGCGTCACTTGACCATGGTTCAAAATTACGCGGGCCGTCGCCAAAAGCCCTAGTGTTGCTAAACAGTGCGACTTTAATATCCACTCATTCATTCTTCTACTAGATCAATTTTCGTTCAAATTAATCTCAGATATTTATCGTATAAACACTAAAAATCTGAAATTATTTTATTTATGAAAAAAAAAAACGCGCTTTTTAGATTGAAATAAAATTAAAACATTTCATAATTGACGGACATGTGCATATGTAATAACAAAAAGACAATTAAATTCTAATGAGACAATTTGTGCAAAATTTTTCTAAAAATACGTCGGAAATATAATACAGTCGAGAGAGAGAGAGAGAGACTCTCGATAATTTGAAGTTAGATAGACTAATGAAAAACTTCGAATTATCAAGAGGGTAGGAAAAACTCCCAAAATACGCGAAGTGATATTTTTTTCTAACACATTTAAATTTTAAACTATGTAATAAAATAACACAATTGTATAATTTTACTTTAAAGTATTTTTAAAAAGTACTTATACAGTATAAATATTGTATAGAAGTTAAAACGTCTGTATTAAAAGGATAAATTCATGTCGTATTTCTCGAACAGGACTCTTTCACGCCCCACCAAATCTCTTCCATTCCTTATTAGAAATAAAATTGTTTCGCATCCGGTTCTCTCAGACACTGTTCCCAACAACTTAGGTTCTTCAAAGCAGGGTCCAGTTCGGTCTATGCCGTATTTCGTGCCACATGCTATAAGTTACACAGATGAGCCATAAATTGTCATATCAGTGAGATGCAAAAAACACAATCCTATGCATCTTTTCTTCACAATAGCGGACCATCCTTTCTGAACACATGTGTAGCACGGTCACGTGTTAAACGAAAGATATGGATGGCTGACAAGTGTGACCAGAACTGTCCAATTTAAGAAGTATAGCATCTAAAGGACCTTTTCGCCTGAGGAATCGAGAAGCACAAAGAAGGGGTACGAGACTGATGGTCATCGAATGGGCTACATTACAGAAAAGACATGTAGAGACAATACAACACAAAACATCTAAGCTCCAACCTGTTTGTTACAAGTAAGTGTTCGAATTGTCGAAAGTTTTATAAGATAACTTCGAATTATTGCGTTTTGTAGTCTGGCCAGCCACAGATTTTACTTCGAAATATCGAGTGTACCAAAACCTATTGCTTTAGTTCGAAATATCACGAGTTTTCGTAGGGGCTTAGCATATACTTCGAATTAGCGAGAGGTTCGTATTATCGAAAGTTTGAATTAGCGAGAGTCGGTTGTATTTGTGTACGTACTGATAACAGCGTGCTACGCATACATAGTGCAAAATATGGTCATATACACGCAATGACGCAATGCATATTTTTCATTTCTATAACTCGAATGTGAATCTTTTCATTACTTTGAAAGATGCTAAGTAGAAGGAAGGAGTTAATTTTAATTTCCTAGAATGACATTGTAACATTTTCTAACATTGATATTTTTGATATATAAAAACAAATAGATAATACCGATTAATTTTTTTAAAAAAACAATCCCATGAAAACAATTTTTGACGAAAAATCAGTCATTAAAAAATATTATAATTGGAGTTTTACTTGCACACTAAAAAGAACCTTTGAAAATTTCTAAAAATAATTTTTTTTTGGTTTAGAATTAAGTCTAAATCTCCTGATTTAGATTTATCTGATACGCAATCTACTTCAATAAAAAACTAATCATATTTGATTATTAAAAATAAATGTACTAGTAAAATAACTATATACAATCGGATTCCGATTTAAGAAATTCTTCGGCAACAAGAATTCTGTTCGTGTGTTCGGGGTTATTCGTAAATCTGTCGAGAGCTCAAACGTCCTCCCGTTGGTGTGGTGTGGTAGTTAGAAGAGGGGGGTGCCAGCTCAGGTGTCATCCGCGTCACTTGACCATGGTTCAAAATTACGCGGACCGTCGCCAAAAGCCTTCGTGTTGCTAATTCAGTGCGACGTTAATATTCACTCACTCACTCGGGGTTATTCGTAATATCGGAGTTTAAAAAATGCAAATTTTTTGCATTAACCTCTTGGAAATTCTACAATAAGTAACTAAACAAAGAACTCCATAGTTAGAAACTACATACTTTTCATTCGGCAGTTAAAATACCGTTAGATAATTGTTACGCACCAGTTAATTGAAAATTTTGATGTATGTATATTAAATATTTGACAATCTTTATTTCATCCGTGACTAGAAAGTGTTTTTTTTCAACTTTATGCGGAGAAGAAAATACTGTCTCATTTACATCCTGCTGTATGAGATATATTTTCAGCGTTTCCAAACGACGTATAACTTTAGAAAATGTAAGTTTTGTGATAGGTGTCCCATTATAAATTTCAAATCAGAATCGTTGTTCATTGGTTCTGACAAATCAAACATTTCCTTAACTTTAATTTCACACGTAGCAATCTGTCATTAAATGCAATATATCTTAAAATATCCCCACGTTGTGGAGTTGGATGAGATAAGATAGCTATTTCCTATCCTATTTAAAACTTACACGATAGGTTTCACTCATGATTCATCTGCACCTGTAAAGTCTAATAATGGTCGACATTTGCTGCTCTTAAGAAAAGTCTTTTTTACGACTTTTTATAAGCTTCACTTGTATGTAACGGAATCTTTGAACTCAATTTTTATTCACTTTAAAAGGTCAGAAATATTCGAAATTTTACTCACTTTTCCAGAACCGAGGACAGCACAATGATTCAATAATTTTGTTCCATTGTCCTGATCAGGATCATCAGGATTAACGATTTCCCATTTTCAAATCCCATCCCGCATCTGAAAGATCCTTAGAGTGTCTTTTTGGCTTGGATGCTCTCGACAAAATTAAAAATCCTAGTACAAAGTTCGCATCACCTAGAGCTCAGGCGCCTCCCTCTGTGAAGGAAACTGGGCGTCAAAATTGCTTGCTGTAATTGGTATCGCCTATATGGTGCAGCGCTAAAAAGTAGTACCAGCTCCTGGGGAATGTACTAGGTCTTCAAAGGTTTAAAATACCAATGCGCAGCCCCATTGAAAAAAAAAGATCTCATTTACAAATTTGGCGACTAAAAAATTTAGTTACAACTTAGTTCGATTAACTATGAAAGGGTGTTTGTTAGTTTTTTAAACCAAAATTTATTTCTGTTCAGGGGGTAAAGGATACATTTTTAAAAGAAGAAAAATCAATTGTGTACAAAAACTAACTAATAAAAACCAGTTTTCAGCTGTTGAAATGATTCATTAATTAAGGGTTTATTATTCGTTAAATAAGGGTGTTTGCTTTAATTTTAATCGTTGAATGAGAAAAATTCGTTAAATAGCAAAATTTGTTAAGTAGGAGTTCGGTAAATCGGAGCCCAACTGTATTTATTAAGAAAACCGTGTAATATTAATAAAATTGTTGCAATATCCTGTATTGTGAATGATATTGCTTAACAGTTTTAAATTTAAAACAGGAAAACACATCAATGTCAATAACCAATTATGAATGAGACCACCACCACCAAATATTACAAGCCACCAATCTGCTTTAGTGGCACCAGCATATTCAGGTATGCAAATATCGCAAGAATAGCGCCAAATTAAATTACGCATTCCGCAACGAATTTCCGGATTCTGTGTTAACTATGTAGAACAGTGACAGTTTTCAATTCCCGCCGTCAACTAATTTAATTCAGAAGGAAACTGAATAAACTCAAGGTAAGGCTATATTAATATTGCAATTTGTTTTGAGATGGGAACGCTAGTTAGATTTCTTAAATTAAATATATTTTCTCTCTGTTCGACGATCTTAAGTAAATTAACTTAATTAAATTAAAATTGATACAAACATGAATGTTTAGGAAAAGACAAAGTAATATTTGGAGAATTAAAATAAGAAATGCCTCTAAAGACCAAGAATTCAATTAAGTATTTGAAAGAAAATAAACAACTTAAATTCTCATTTTTAATTAACGAAAATGTCTTTTTTTCCTGTGAAAATAACTCGTTATGTTGACGATTTATTTAAATTTCCGAGAAAATCGAAATTTTTTAGTCACTTATCATTCACTACATATATCTGTTAAGAATAGCGGCATTCATATGTTTCAGTTATTGTTATATAAATATGAAACACCAAAACACACTCTACAAATATCGTGACATATTGATAAAGCTATTCAGAAAGAATAAACAATTCAAATTATTTCTTTTTGAGGTTATTTCTCATTTAAAGTTGATGAAATATTTGCACCATACGTATAAAAAGAGCTGGGATTTCCAGAAAAAAAGCTTTAAATTGCTTCTATATTTTAAATATACTAGATTTATACAACTGCCTATAAAATTTGCTGTGACTGTACATTTTCCAAAACATTATCTTGCTGTTTAAAAAATAAATTAATGTAGCATTTTAAACCATTTATAATAGAATACGTATTACTAACATTGTAATTTGCATGAACAAAAGTATTTATTTATTTATATGCTATAATAGACTTTCTCATTTCAATTAAAATACTATTGCTTCATATATGATGTGTTTTGTCTTACATTTAGACTATATAGTATTAGCTGGTATATTCGTTCTTCGCACGGGTGAATTGAAAAAACAATACACATTGAATGACAAAAAAATTTTAATGAGTTAATTTTACGTGAATTTCAAATTAAAAAAAAGGATTTTTGTAGACTTCAGCTGAACAAAAAAACAATATTTGTTAAATTTTAAGACTGAAGATCTGATAGCTTATAAAAAGGATTATATATATATATATATATATATATATATATATATATATATTATATATATATATATAACTCTCCGTAATTCTCTTATGGGTTGATTTTTGAAAACACCTACCTAAGCTGAGCTCTGCTCATCAAAAGTATCACATTGTTACAAATGTTGTGTGATGAATGCTTAAAATAGGGTAAATAATTTAATCTGGATGTGTAATGCGTTAATATTACTTTCTGTTGTATTTATTTTATGTTAAAATTGAAATAATAGCAATCAATGCCATCCATTACATTATAATGGCGATTCAATGGAAACGTAGTAAAATGTCGGTGATAGAGCCAAGTTGACATCATTTTTGGCAACCACGTTGGCAACTTGGCGATTGATTGAACGGTGCAGAATCTGTTATGCTGTAGCGCCACTTGGTGGGAAGCTGCAGCAAAGAGGACAACACAAAAACCTCCTCCACAAAAAAATATATATGCATGCTAATTTTCATAGTGATCGGTTGAACGGTGTTGGAGTGAAGCGAGGTCATATAAACAAATATCCATTTTTACATATCTAGGTCAAATTCCTTTGAATAAGGAATAGTAACTATCTTTTACATTAAGTTTCCCGATATTATAATTCTATTATTTACAGATTTTAAAATAAAAACTCCATTTTTCGTGATCTCATTGTACAAATATTATTCCTTTCAATTAACTCTTAGAATCTCTTTAAACATTTATATTTAAATATTCCTAAGTAGATAGAACTCAAGCCATTTTATTATAAATTTATAAAATTGTTCTTTAAAGAAAAACTTCTGAAGTTTATTGAAATATTTAAGACTAGATAAATAAGAAATTTTAAAAAAAAATTTCAATCTAATCATAACCGGGTATGAATGAATATATTATAAATAAGCCTTTATAACAAAAAAAATCGGTTTTTGACAAAAAAAATGTTTTCTTTAAAAGTAATTTTTACTGGTATAAACTATTATTTCTTCTTTAAATAAGGGTGATCTTACCTTCCATATAAGTATCCCAGAGTACTCAGAGAATATTGAGAAATATATGTCTAACATCTCTTGAAATTCTCGTATCATTTACATCAGAGAAAGAATTCTGCATTTATTATTAAAGAAACTTCCGAGAAACCACTTAATCTTGCGGATCAGAAAGTTGCGTGTAAAGAAACTAAGAATATTCACGGAAAGTTTGAGTTTCATTGATTGTTACCTTGGGTTTTACAAGAACTACTCATTTTTTTTTTAAAAAAAAGGCATACAGACAATTAAGGTACCTGCTTACGTATAAAAATTTTTTTAAATGCGATGTGATTTGTAATTTTATGTTTGTTTGTTGGCGCTTATGACAAATTAATGAAAAACACCAATCAGGAAACTGTTTGACAATATTAAATTTATATTGAAATGAAGCCTTATGGGAAAAAAATTTTGGAAAATTATACCATAATACAAAACACTCTACATGGCAGCCATAATTTAAACTCCCGAAAGCCATATTTAAATTATATTTACACAATATATTTAACACAGCTATAAAGACAATTATAACTAAAGTTTAAAATATATTTACAAAAGCGAAAATTTTTTTTGCTCTCTGTCTCATAAAAATACAAAAAAATTTGACGTCAGAGCTAAATCATTAGTTCATTACCTTTATCATACTTTAAATTATATATATACAAAATATGATAAATATAAATTCAAAAATTGTTGAGATATGAAGTTTTAAATAAAACATAACTTTGACAAATAAATACAATCTTCATAAAAGGCATTTAAAGTTCTCATATATTAAACCTCATTTTACTAAAATTTTATTAATATTACACTAATAAATAATACCTCATAATACTAAAATAATAATCCTTCTCGCTCCGGTCAAAATTAAGGGATGAAATTTTCCCCTCTATTTCTCGCGCCCGTGATATTTCCGGGTTGGAGTCTTCAAAAATAACGCGCTAAAAAGATTAAGTCTATCTGTTTTTTATGCCCGGAATCATGTTTATTTCTTAGCAGATAGCTGGACCAGATTATTAGTAACATGTTTAGTGATAGTTATATTATTTTAAACTAGATGATAGTAAAATCAAACATATATATTAGTGATACGTTTTTGTAACCTTAGTTCAGTTGCTTAGTTCCGTTCTTTGTGTATACGTGTGGGTTGCGTTCTGTGATAAAAAAACATTTTTTTTTTAATATTGTTCACATTATGTAGTTAGTCACAACAAGAATCAGATAACACGTAAAGTATAAATGGATCTGAGAGTAATTCTGAAATAACTTTTTTTTTTGAAAATTTGGTTAGTGAATCTGAGAGCAGAGTGATGATGGATCGGTAATGTTACCTGTGATGTTGGCCTTTGCATCTCATGCTTTAAAATTTGTCTCACAAGAAAAAATTATTAATGTGTGTGCATTAGTATATTAAAATTCTCCTTTAATGTTTAAAACACGTTTTTTTTAAACTTTTCTCTTTCTGGAAAACCACCATTTACTCATAATAACCCTAAATGTTGGCTTTTCTTAACAAATTTATGTATTTCAAGCTAAAAATTTACTCAAAATTTAAAAATAAATACACATATTGAAGTTTAGTTTTATTATAATATTCTTGAATTAAAAAATTAGGCACTTTTATGACTGTTTTCCCCAAAATTATGCGACCGTTAATATCAAATATTTAAAATTACCATTTTTATAGCATAGATCCAACCTCATTCTCAACTTCATTAATTTTTTTCTCTCTGGCTGCTCTATTTTTTTCCTACACAAAAGGGCAAAGATAAAAAAAAACTGAATTACAGTCAAACATTGATTCAGAAATGTAGGCAGATACCTTAAATTGCATGCTTCGAATCTTATGCGCTTGAGGCAATTTCATTACCAAAACACAACACCAACGACGATCTCATTTGTTCTTCTTAACAAAACAAAACAGCTGGACTAACCTGACCCAATAGCATTATCGATCTCCATTACAAAAACGTCACTGTGGAACAATGAATCGTTTAGAGATGGCGTAAAAACAATTTGGTCCATCATCACCTGCAATTCCCGAAGGCTCCGAAAAGCACAAGGGCATGGCGTCGTAAGGGAAGTCGTCTAATTAATATTTGATGATACAAACAAAAGGTGCAGACCCCAGAGCCGGGAGCCATTAGAACGGGGACGAAACGACAACGAGAATTCTAATCGATTCACTCGTTAACACGGGTCTAATGAGAAAGAATAAAAGTACTAACCAGATCTAATTGGAAGAAGTTTCACTACAGTTTATGAGTGTTTTCATTGCTAATGACAGGAGTGGTGACATTTAAGTTTGAGGAATAAAAGGTCAGATTTTTACTTTCGTGCAAATGAAACCAGCAATTTTTTTTACTTAACCCCAAAGGATAATTTAATGTTCAAAAATAACAGATTACTGATTTTGTTAAAGACAAAGGGCATTTTTTTCTTCAAAAAAAAAGAAAGAAAAAAAAAGAAAAACCTATATTAATTTGCTTGCAATCTTAAACTAGTATACTAAACTTTTTACAATATCTCTTTATATAAAGGAGAAAGCTATTCACTCGTTACGAAATCTCAGGAACTATTAGACCTTGTAACAACCTCGTAGTGGTTGTTAGTGTTTGGGGGTTCGAGTAAAAATCAGCCATAACTGGTTAAAATTCAAATTTATTATTTCACTATTTTAAATCAAACAACTGAGGGTGGGAAATGCACAACGCAACTAATTAGAAGAGCAATCACACACACACACACACACACACACGGCTAAGAGGATACTTAATATAATAGTAGTATAATATACTTCACTTACTCTTGGAACACCTTGGAATTCTAAGGTATAATTCTCCTTAATTCTCTTCTTTGTTGTATGACCTACGGTCATTATCATTAAACTCAATCATAAAACGTATTCCCCAGTTAGCAATAATTGATCATCCAAAAACTACTCGTCGACTAACTCTCGACTAACTTCGCGTACCTAAATGTCGACGCTTAAATATGACAACTCATTTGCGTAATTCAAGTCTTCTTCTTCGGGGGAAAACTTCCAATAGAACTTACAGTTAAAAAGAAATAAATTTACCCCAACATGATTAGTTAAAGGTTCGCGCATAGACCCTTTACAATTTATATACTTGAAGTTTGCTTAGACAGTTTTTTTGTTGAGGAGAAATCCGCCGAGAAACTGTTTTGTGGAAAATGACTACTAAAGAGGAGATTGCGAGGGATTGATAGACAATATAGATAAATATGTTCCCGTTATTGAACTATTAGATCCACAGACTTAAAATTTGTCGAGGTTTCTACTATTACTGCTGCTGAAAATATAGATTCTGCCTCAGACTCTTGTAATTTCATCTCTACAAATACGAAAAAAAAATAATTTAATTAATACTTGTTTGTAAAACCGAACCCTTTTTCGAAAGTTTTACTTTAGACCATTTATATTAACACGATTATATTAAAAAATGCAAAGATAAATTATCAAAAATGTCCTAAGAGGAAAAGAAAATTAATCTTATAATTTAATGTGAACGGTAAAAGTATGTACTGTTCAAAAATTATTTTTGTCTCGCAGGTAAAATATATTAAAATTGAATACCTACATATATACTGATATATATACCCATACATTATCAGACAAAGGCTACAATAAGAAATTTAAGACATGTAGTAAACAATTCAGTACAATGAATGTAGAATCACTGTATTTCTCTCTTTTATTTACAGCATCGTGTAATGAATGTTTTAGCTACGCTGCGAGATAAGTTATTACACCAGAAAGAGTAAAATAAATTCGGATGGTAGTTGTTAATCTTCTCAAACCCAAATACTAAATATTTTATGAGTGTTTCATCCACAGGGAAAATATATACGAGTACTTTTACTGAAATGCAGCAAACCAGGTATTTTAACTATTCAAAAAATAGATTAATTTCTTATGTACATTCAAGTTATTTATAAATCTCATTATAAATTTCGTGTAAATATCTAGATTTATACATTTTAATCATAAAGAAAAGCAGGGATTGTGCTCAATGCGGAAGGCTTAGTTACGAATGAGGAAAAAAATCGTAACATTTCTTTCTTTCTTTTTTTTTTACCAGAAACTGTTTTATATTTGATCAGGATAAATATCGTTACAAAATTTTGACTGTTGAATTGGTCAAGTTCCTCCAACTATATATTATTGCAAGATTTTGTTTCAGTAAGCATTTTTTTAATGAAAACAAATATCTGTATCAATTACACGTATCATTTGTCTTGTTTTACAATGGATTTAAAAACAGATCTCCGTTAATATGTCTGCTTCAATCACTATTGTGCAAGCTGTTTTGATAAAACCATTTAAAATATAGCCTTTTTTCGTAACATTTATAAATGTAGTATCTTGTAGCATAATTTGTGCTGATATCAGTTTAATAGCATTCGAGAAGTACGGTTCTAAAAAAATTTTTAATTTTTTTTAGCATTATTTAAACATTTGATTTAAAAGTAAAATAAATTAAAAAAACATTTTTATATTTTTTCAAGATATATTAATAAAGTTTTATTTTTAATTTTTTTAAAAGTATCACGAAATTTTTATGATTGGTTTGAATAATAATATCAAATGATTCATCCAAAAATGACTTTAATTTTTTTAAATAGTTGTCAGTAAATTTCCGAAAAAAAGAGGGAGGTGCAATTAACAACAATGTAACATTCCCAAACCACCCTCAAACTGACAAGATAAAGGAAACACAATTCTTTCGCATTGATCATTTATTCGATAGAAAAGGTGAGAGCATGTCATAATGCAATTGCCACTACCATTACAAAAATATTTATGGTATTCGAAGTGCTGTTGGCGGGCTTCTTGGCACAAGCACATATCTGAGAAAGAAAAATGTCATCATACTTGCATTGATTCTATGATTTTACGTTATATTGGAAGTAATTTAATGCCATTTTGGTTTTAGGGGTTAGAAAAAAATTTTAAGGACCCCAAAAATTAAAATCTTTTCGCAACTGTGTATAAAAATTTATAATTTTATATTAAATATTTTTTAACTTTTTTTTTCAATTTTGAATTATGAAAAGCCAATTAGCTAACGATTAGTGAGAAAATCTGTGAAAAGCATTTCATAGAAATTTTTTATCGCCTAAGTTTCAGATATTCATTCAACTTTAGGGGATCAATTTTTTAATTAACTTCAGCTTAAAAACTCTTGGGAAAATTTTTGTGAAATTTGAAACCGGTAAAACTTTCTGGGGTTTTACAAGAGAAAAAAAAACCACGACTTATTTAAATAATAAAAAAATCTAAACTCCAGAAGTTTATTAATTTTTAATAATATTATTTAACTATTTAATACTGTAACTTATATTTTAAAGCTATTAACAGATAGAACAATTTCTTTCAATTGCGGTAAGACATGAGATATTTAATTAAAATATTTTTCGGTATATCTGATGTTTCTGTATATTTTTCTTACTTATTTATACTTGAAAAGTTGGAAGCGTAACTTATGGCAGAAATAATTACCAGTTGATGATAAACTTATTTAATGATAATATGATTTAATAAAGTCATCAGATGCTGCTTTTGCTTCTTGTTTCAGCTGTACATTTGCAACGATTCATTACCTAAATAACACTACTAATGCATTTTCTTGAATGTGCAATTAGATTAGAATTTTTCCTGTGTTGCACTGTTTCCAAAGTACAAATAACCTTCGGAAAGTGCCTTCATCCTGAAAAAATTTTTTAAAAGATAAATGTTAATATTTTTTTTTCACGTAAAATACTCCCCCCCCCAAATAACTCAGAACCTTTATAATAGCATAGCGTGATTTTTAGCATGTGAATACGCCTTGTTGATAACTTCCAAATAATGTCTTCAATTTTCTTCCTTGCGAACATACAAGATGTTTATCATAAAGATTAATTACCTACGTTAATAATTTCAAGAAAATGAGATATCTCTGGAAAAAATGTTAATACGCATTATCGCTTCTAGAAAAGGTTTCGCATTTGTAGTAATTCGTATACAGACTGCTAACAAAAGTTTTAAAAAAAAGTAATAAAAAAAGAAGAAGAAAGTTAGTTAATCTCTATTTTTTGTCTTGCAATTAGTGACTAGCTTAAAAAGGTAATAAAAAAAAGAATGATCATTTAGCATATTAAGTGGTTGTTACATTGCTACGAGTATGAAAGGCCCTTCACAATAGTTAAAGATTACATTAAGCAACTAATGATTAGGTAAAATAATTTTACTTTGTATTCAAATTTTGCAAATTATATTATTTGGTTTATCGGGGTTCGAGGATTTTATTCTATCAGTCTCAAAAAGCAAAAAAATTGTTCAGGAGTGATGAAAATTTATTGTAGAGAAACAAACCTTAAAATACAGGATACAACACTACAATTCGCTTAAAACATCCCAGTAGGTTTTCACTCCTTCTACAGAGCTCAAGCACAACTATCAACAACTAAACGTATAAAGTTAAGTTATTTGCAAGTAATTAATCACTAATGGACAATTCAACAGTTAAAAGTACTGACTCAGTTTCAGCAAGCCACTTTTATTTATAGTCTGCAAGCGTGCTTTAAAGCTCTTTCCCGAAAATTCCACTTACGTCATAGATGGTGATATTATTAGATTTCTCAAGTAATTTCCAGAATCCTCCATATGATAGCCAAGTCACCAAAAATAGTCCTCAACCCACTAAAGTGGTCACTAAATTTGGTTGCCAAAAATGATGCCAGCTTGGCTGTATTGGTAATAATTCACCAAGTTTCGAATGAAACGCCATTTTAATGTAAGGAACGGCATTGCTTGCGAATATTACAAATTTTTTCATAAAAAATACCACAAAAATTAATATTATTATATTAAACATTCAGATATAAATTATTTACACTATTGTAAGCATTAATTAAACAAAATATGATACAATATTTTTCTAGTGTGAATGCAATATCATAAAATCTAGTAGAATACTAAAACAAATGTATGTAAAATACTAATTAATGCATTGATAATTTTATTTCTAAATGAGGCACAGCGTATTTAAAGTACAAAATGAAGAGTTTTTTTAAGTAAATAATATAAAAAATAAAATGTTAAATGTGGAAAAAAGAAGTGTAATAAAAAATAATACTCATTCCTAATCAAATTAATAATGATCTTATTTGATAGAAAATGTTTGCGGATTTAAGGTAATTGTTATACCTTACTAACTGTAGATGAAAATTTCATCATTAAATAGTACACCTTTATTTTAAAGCAATTCTTTACAAACTTTTTTTTGATTCAAATAAATCGATTTACAAAGAATTTCTTTCAGAACATATAATCTAATTTGATTACAAGTTCTTCTACGAAAATTTTAGCTCATGTAAAACTAAACTGTTATTTAGGGATTTAAACTTATTTTGTAAGGCACAGCACTAGAACATATTAAGCTGAAAACCAAACATGCTATCATAGAATTTGAAGTGTTATATTTTATTTAACAACTAAGCTTACTTCAATGGAGACTAATTCAATTTTAAGCTATTTTCTATTTGACCTTTAAACTTTGTTATACAGCATATAGCTGAGTCTTAAGATCAAAAATAAATATTTACTTCCTTCACCCTAACAATTACTGTCTTTTGCATATTTTAAGAATCATTGTACTTAAATTGCAATGTATTCTAAAAGTAATGGACTCATTTCTCCCTTGTTATAAAATTGTACAGGTATTTCTTAGTATTATTTTGTTGACAGTAATTAAAATAGGAAACATATATTTGTATTTAATTAAATATTGCATATTTGTTTTTATTACAAATAATCACCATCTTTTATTATCTTGGATTTATATTATGTATCATCTTTCTCATAAATAGTTGGATACGCAAAACATACAGACACTTTGGCATACATTCATAAATCACATAAAATCCATTGTTACCATATCTTAATATTCCATTAAATTGTATTTTTAGGGTAATTTTATCAACTAAATTCTTTGATATCTTTTTAAAAAATTGTGAAAAATTTAGGAGTTTTTTGTTTTTACTAAGATTGCTTTATTGTCATTTTTATCTAGGCCTAGTTGATATTTGTATACCAGCACAGTTTTGTATTTCCGTTGTTAGAACTTAGCCTGCTTAATATCATAGAAGATAATTTTAACCCCTTAACTGCCGTTTAAATGTCACGTGATTCCTCCCCCCCCCCCCCCTATATCACCGCTTTTCAAATAGGCACACGTATACGGTGTATTGCGAGGGGAGGAAAATAAAAGGCATATATATGTAAATTTTTCTCTGAAATATGTAAATCATTTGCAAGCACTGTTAAGGTCATTATATTACATTCCAAAGCCTTTATAAAGTTTTACTGATAACCGTGCAAAGAAAAGAATCGTATTACCGAATGACGTATATATACGGCTAGGACACAAGACGCATTGATTGAGCGAGACGAATATATATGCCGGTGATACTTAAGGGGCTTATAAAATCTACACAGCTTTAAAAAGTTTTTTTTTTTTTGAAAAACATCAGATGATACGATTTTGTCCGATTGGTAATACCTATTTTTCCTTCAACCCAGTGATGGAAAAATGAAGCCAAGAAAAATCGAATTTTAATCATGTCTAGTTACATCTCGAAGAAATATTGACTAAAACTCTTCAAGTGATACCTGCTTTTTAGTAAAAAGTAATCTCTCTTTTACGTATCTTCCAAAATTGATAGGTTTCCGATAACTGTCAACATGTTTCTCTTTTTTTTGGGCAATATATGGTGGCTTCATTTCAAAATTTTATTTTTAAGCGTGAAGCCGAGGAAGTTTTGATCTGAAGTTAATATTTTATGGAATCGATACAGAGTTGAATCCGTTACGAGTTTTCATTATAAAATTCATTTTATTGCTACTAGAGTTTTCTAAAACAATTGTCTTTTCATTTCAGCCACAAAAACATAATTATATTAAAAAACCTACGCAAAATTTATGCAGATGTAATTTTTCCAAATTATTGTTACAAAATAAAAACATAATATATAGACTTTATTGTATCTTTTAGGAGCATCAAATGTTTGTAATAAAGTATTTTTGAAATATTAAGCATTTTATTTATCACACGGCTTTGTAAACATATACATAACAGAGTATATTATTGCACTATTAATTTTTCAGTAAATTACATTTTTTTTAATTCTGTGAAATATATATACATTTCACACTTATAGTCTTTCATTATACAGCATACTAAATCAAAAAGCCTTTTGCTTCAAAGTGAAGTCAATTGACACTTTAAAATTTTTTGATTGCCCAATTTACGTACCTTATATTATCCAGATGATATTTACAGACTTATTGCACGATATTTTGTCTGCATTAAATTTTAAAAATATGTGAGAGGTTTTTTTTAAATATATATATTACACATTATATATATAACATGCAGTAGCTATCATGTATACATTTATTTTCATTTTAGAAATCAGGAAAATATGAAAAAGGAAAACTCGGCTTAAATTGAATTAGTAAATACTTATCTAAAACAATGTATAAAAGTGCAAGACAGAGAGGAATCATTTACTTCATCAAGTATGTGTGAAATAAATAATATCCACTTTTATGTTAAGGTATCCGAACACTTTTGGAGTACTTTTTAATAAAATAGCATACTAAAACATTATAAATGCCCTTTTAGGATTCAATACCAATAAATATTACTATATTTAACTATCAAAATTTAAAATAAATTACCTGAATTTTACAAAAATCACAATTATAAGTGAAATTTTAGCAATATTTTTGAAAAACTTTAAAGCAGTTTGAGAAAAAAGTAATAAATATATATTAGTAAAAGTAGAGAACTAAAACAAATTAGGTGCATTTATCTAGAAAATGTACTAAAATTTTAATTTTTTATTAAAATTAGAAAATTTTAGAGCTGATTGAATAAACATAAGAAATGTTACTTTTTTTATGAGACCATTATTTTAATAACAAGCCATAACTCAAATAGTATTCATACAATAAGAAATATTTTAGTACATTCTCTAGAAAATAACATAAATATCAGGTTCAAAAAGTTTTATAGAAATACATTCGTAATATTTTGAGTTGTCAGACTCGCCATGATAGATTTTCAGCAATTTAAATGCCCACTTCTGGTAGATCAAAAACCCACTTCCGGATTTTCTAACTTTATAAAATTGATTGTAACTTGGCCTCTAGGTAGCGTAGAAACAAAACAAAGTATGTTTCGTAAGGTCAAAAGGTAGCTTTGTTCAATAAAACAAAAATGTCTTAAAAGAATCTGGTCATTTTCAACGTGTTCGGATACCTTAATAAGACTAATTACACAAATTCCACTTTACTTTCTTATGAATTTGTCCATTAAAATTAAAAATGTATCAATTGACATTTTTATTTCATTATGACAAAAAACAAAAAATATAAGAAATTACAAATGATAGACATTCCAAATAAGTTTTTGTTAGTTTATTAAACTAAATGTTTTTACAATGTATTCGCCTGCTTATAAAGCATTTTTTAGATATTTAAAACAAATACCGTATTTGCTCGAATCTAAGCCACAGTATTTTTCCAGTGTTTTTGCTACTGAAAATCAGGTACGACTTAGAATAGAAAGCAAAACATTTGTTGGATGGGAGAAATTGAGCTTTCGCCCCTTTCAAAAGGAAAAATGCAACCCTCCATTCTGTCCACTTGCATCGATGACATTCCATTCCAAGGTTTATTTTCAATACTCAGTCAATCCTAAATACCATTGTCTGCTTGTATTTAGCTAAGTTTTTTTTATACGTTTTCTTTTAATCACTTAAACATCAAAGATATCGGTAATAGCATCATGATGAGAGAGTTCACTATGACGCAAGTATGAAAAGGGAGGCAATTTTATAGGCAGAAAAAAACGGAAACAAAGCAGCGGCCACTGAAAATTTAACACGGATGAAACAAATATACGTCGATAGCGTAAGCAAAATTATTTAATTTTTGCTTGTAAGTGATCAAAAGTCTTTAATAATTCTTTAAATTGTTCTATAATATTTTTTTTTAAAAAAAGTTACAATACAAATGTATTGGATGGCACTGAAGACGGCACCGGGGGGGAGGGGAATGACGACGCCAGCACCAATTTTGAAGTCAGTTGTGACAATCGGAGTGTGAAATCATTTTCGAAACATCATACTGGTGGTTAGAGTAATTATAGGCTCATGTATTACTTGAAAGCTTTTAAAATACTGGTAAAATAAATTAATAATTACCTTATTATTTATCACTAAATTAAAAAAAATCGTAAGCATCGGATATTGATCGACCTCTTACAATTTTTTAATTTTTTTTCTCAAAAACGTGTAGAGAATTTGGAGAGCGGCTAAGAATCGACGGTGGCTTAGATTCCAGTAAATACAGTACATAATTTTGTTTTTGTAAATTTATGGTAAATGATAGTGAATCATCAGTACTTTATATCCATAAAATTATAAATAACCTACAAATTCAGCTAAAAATATATAGAAAATAAAAGTGTTTAATAAAGGGGAAAACATTCATCATTAAAATAATTTTCTATTATTTAAAACTTTTGTTATGATAAACCTTGCAGTGATATTTCTGAAAGACAATATTGTGTTTTTACTTTATTGTAACAGAAATAATGAATAAATTCTCGTTTAAAACAGTATTAAATTATTTATAAGGCAATGAGTTCGTAATTTATTGTGCTTCTTATAATTATTAAATTATATGACAAAGCATGTTTCATTTTCAACAAGATTAACCTATGACTAGACGAATTTCTATGTAAATGCATGAAAGTACTCAGTTTTAGACAAAGTATTTTCCAATGTCATATTTGTTATTTATAATCAAAGTAATATGAATGTGTATATGTATATTAATATGTTAATATTTATTTATATTTAGTACATAAATATTATCTATAATGCTTATGCATAATATATGTTATATACTACAACTCAGTCCTGCTGGTTTTGAAATTACACAGCCGTAAGCACTATATCGCATATATTGAGATTAATTTATCGTTGCCTTTATAACCTACATTAATGTTTACATATATATATATCAGAAACCTAAAATAAATATTAAATTAAATCATACTTAATTATATCTTTGAAAGTAACAATAAACTTTATGTTTCTTTTATACTTAACATAGGGCTTTTTTTAGATTGTATTGATATAGGCCCAATGATTTGTGAAAACCTGTACAATTAGATTACTATCAAATGAATATGTTTCACCTAGCATACAAATTTGTACATATTATGTTAGACTAAAAAAGTCTACTCACAATATAGACTAAAATTAGAAATAGTTAATTTTTTTAAAATTGTACATTATTTTTTGAATTCGTAGCAATAACAAATGTTACTGCAGTTACACATAAAAATTTTAGAGTTCATAATATCTATAACGGCAATTCTTTGCACTATACACTTTCAAAAAAAATGTTGTAGACAGGAGTTTAAGGGGTCACTTCACAAAGGTCGATCCAAAAATCGATTTTTCAATTTTGATTGAAAAATAAAATACCACTCTTTCTCTTTCTACTGCAATTTAAATTTTTGTTCTAGTTGAATTAGAAGTATTTTTAATATTTTTTTAAAAATTTGTTTACATCCGTCAAACTTAAAACCAGCTGATTGCCACGCCCCTTTCATTTCAAAACAAAAGACACTTGCTACTTTTCAGCCTCATCAAATATTTTAAATCGATTAAAAGAATTTATTTTGATCCGTAACTTGTTCAGGAAAGAAGTGAAGTGAATTATTGTAGCTGTTTGTTTACTTTCTGGAAACTCGTGTGTTGTTTTTTACCTCTTCAAATATTTTACGAATTTCTGCTATTGGAAACATTGTTTCTATCAAAACCTTTTTTAACATGTTTAATAATAAAACGTTTAAAAAACGAAAGTTTGGAAACAAAGATACAAAAACCCAAACTTTCCAGAAATTAAATGCGTCATAAGTCAGAATAATGAATTCAAATTATACATGAATAATTCAACTTTAAAAGCTAAGTTAGGTAAGTCAAATAAAGAGTATGTTTCCTTTTAGATTAATTTGAAAGTTTTTTTTGAAATAATGAACATTCTACTGTTTTCTTGTGCTTTGAAACCACATTTATTATAAATAAAATGTAAAAAACAAGGTATTCACATAAATTTTGGTCGCCAAATCCAAAGTTTGGTTCTAAAGTTGTTGACATGTTGTGACTTTTGTGATGTTATTCAAACATTTCTTAATACCAGGTTTACTAAAACAGTAGTTAATCAAAAAAGATACAAAATTATATGAAGTAAACACTGGGCTTTCATATGCTATTATTTTTATTGGAAAGAGAAGCAACTGCAAAAATATTTTGTTGATTATGAATTGTCACGTCCACAAAGTGGTTTTACGAGTTCATGCATGCATTAATAACACGACACAGAAAGTAGCCAGTATTATATATATAACTGCTGTCGAAATGATATCATTAATAATGCAAGTCCTACTGTACCGTGTTTGTCTATGCATTTGGCAAAAAAAGGGTCATGTTTTCTGAATGGTATTACAGCAGTTAGTGTGAACACTGGGAAAGTTGTTGATGCCGAAAAACTATAGAGGAAATACTCAAGTAATTTTAACGACAATGTACATAACATTGAGTGTTCGGCAGATTACTTCGGAAGTAGTAGGGGGATGGATGAAAGTTGAAGGTGCACTTTGGGAAGGCACGACACAATTTACGATACACAAATTACGATTTACTAATTGCAACAAAATATTTGGGTGATGAGGACTTTAAAGCATACAAAGCAGTTTTAGAATCTTAACCTTAGAAAGATGTGAACATTAAAACATTAGAATGTTTTGGTCATGTTGAGAAAAGGATGGAGACATGACAGGGCATTAAAATCAAAATTTAAAGGCAAAAATCTTGTGGACAAAAAATCTCTAGGAGGTCGTTATAGATTAACAGATGCAGTAATAGACAACTTGTAAAGATACTATGTTTTGTGTGGCTATTTGAAGCAACTCAGAAAACTTGTCAGTCATGATGCAAACTATTTGGATATATTTTTTCATAAACTCTCCACAGATTTGAAAATACGACACGGCTTATGCCCATGGAGGTGATTCGTGTGTGAATATAATAGGTTCATACTGAAAGGTGACACATATAAGCTTAACACAACTCACCTATTGCAATTAGCAATTGCATTAAAAAGTATTTAGAGATTTCTCTAGTCTTGAACTTTTATTTACGTGCTTTCACGGTAAACTTAAAATTTCAATGAAACCTTAAATTGTATTTGATTTATAGTTCCAAAACTGTATTTATACAATTAGAACTTGAAAAACTATAGTATTTGAAGCTACATTTTTTATAATTAAGTTTCATTACCAAATTAAAAGTTTTAGATGTATTAAACATTCAAACCCTGGATTTTACAAATGTCGAGCGTTGAAGAAGTAGATCATGCGCATATTAAGAAAGCAAAATAGGCAGTTTTACAATGAACCAAAGAAGCTAGAACTAAAAACAAACAATTAAAATGTAGACAAGAAGATGATCTTGCATATGATACCAGAAATCCAAGTTGTGGTTCTGGTACTTATTAGTTAATAGTAAATTTTTACTTTAAATCACTATTTCTCAAAAGTGTAAATTTCAACACAAAAGGAACATTTTTGAAAAATCTACTTAATTTATAGCTTTGAAACTTTGCACATATGTTAACACTATAGAAATAAATATTTTAATGAGAGATTTTGTCAAAAAAATTATTCAAAAAAATTTTATGGATTAAAATGTACAAGAATTTTCATCGTTTTAATAATTTTGACGTGTTACTCCACATATGAATTTTTTGAAAAAAAACTAATCAAAATTTTGAAAAATGCTCTCATTAAAATAATAAAAACAATACAATAAATCTACACAAAAAAATTCAAGACTGTACAACTGTCAATTTTCAAAAATGTTCCTTAAATTAGGTCATTTTTAACATTACGGAGATAGGGAAAAGGCTGCGTGAAGTGACCCCTTAATTTGAATTCAAATAAAAAATAATAAATTTTTATTATTAAAATATATATTGTTTCTTTTTCTTCCTTTAAATTATCAATTTTCAAATAATCTTTTATTTTCGTTAAGCTCACGCCCCCCTAGGGGGCACACCCCGCAGTTCGAGAAAAACTTCTGTAATATGTGATTCAAATTTTTCGCAGTAGTATAAAAAATTTTTTGCTCAATTTAAATTTTTAAAGAATTACCAATATTGTAAGTTTTAAAAGCTTTAAAGGATGCGTAAAATTTTTTTTTACACAAATATATTAAGAACCATACAGAAAATATTTTGATCTCAACGCAACAGTGCATCTTTTGTTATGATAAACTTGGGTAAAAAGTCCTTCAAAATGAGGAAAAAAACTGTGTAACACTGTGAATAAAATTAATAAAAAATCTATCAATAAATTAGCAATATAATTCGATTATATTTGTGTCTTCCACATTAATACTACCTTTTTTCCATTTATGATGGAAAATATGAAAATTATTAACTGTTTTTTTTTTATTCTTGTCAACTGTGCATCATATTTTTTTGTTCTACAACTTTAATTTAGGCACATTTTTCATTGTTTTTAATATGCAAAAAGAATGGTTGTAAATACCTACCAAAGCAGACACAATATATATATTTTGAAATTTGTAATCCTATCACACCAATACAAACAAACAGAAAAAATGATAAACATGCATATGACATTTCACATACAATAAGTCTCTCAATTATATATTTTCGAAGCCTGATATCTGTGTGTGTCATAAGCAATACAAATGAACACAATACATTATTTTATACAAAACCTTGCAGCTGACCTTGCAATTACATTGTTTGAAATGAGTAAATAAAAAGTTATTATGCTCAAACACAGAATGTAAAGAATTCTGTATCATCATTGTTCATCTGCAGTATTTTTTACGCGAATTATCTATTGTTCTTCGCTACATTAATACTCACTCAGCTACAAATATTTTTCAAAATCAGACGACGCAAAAGTTTGTTGCTAGAAAAAACTGCATTCTATAAAAAAAGAATGATTTATATGCATTATAATTTATGTGTATATCAGGAAACAGAAAATGTTCGCGAAACATTACACACAATATGTATGTATTGTTAGTGTTTACTATGAATTCGATATGCTCAGTATCAAATGAAATATCTTGTCCGTATGGACTTGTCTACGTTCAGTGGGTGAGTGAGTATTAACGTCGTGCTCCACGGTCAAGTGACGCGGATAACACCTGAGCTGGTACCTCCCTTTCCTAACTCCCACACCAACGGGAGGACGTTTGAGCTCTCGACAGATTTAACGTGCATCCTACCCCCACACGGCGGGTCTTCAGTGGTACTAGGCTCGAACTCTTGACATTTTAGCCATGATCCGATACCTTGACAACTTGGCTACTGCCGCCACCTGTCTACGTTCAGAACTGTGACTTTGCAAAAACGTATAAATGGATATTTTTTGATAATTAGTGACAGTTGAGTTTGAAAATACATATCAAACTGTTTTTAGAATATTATTACAATAAAAATTCTTTAAATACAATATTTTGGCAAACAAATGAAGAAAAAAAATGGCCTATTTCCAAAACATTCTCTTTTTATCAACAATGATTTTTATAACAATAATATTTACTCCTTATATAGTTAGGACTTAATTAAAAAGCATTAACTAGGATTTTTGAAATGTATCATTTAGGAGTGAATTCATTCATGTTTTTAGTACATCAGAGTAGAGAAATTTTAACAAAAACACCTATTATTAAATCAATTGATCTTAAAATCATGTGAATTTTTCAAAAATTTTAGTCCAGGCTCTGTATAAAATTCTTAGTTATATATAGGTAAATTATATTTGTAATCGACGCATTTTTTATAAAATGAGAATATTTTGAAAATATGTCATTTTTTCTCATTTTTTGACAAAACATTATTTTTCAATATTTTTTTGTTCTAATAATATTTTTTAAATATATATATATATATGTGTGTGTGTGCGTGCGTGTGTGCGTGTTCTATAACTCAACTGACACTAATGATAAGTAAAGTTTTTCTTTTGTACTCTTTTTCAAAATGATGGTTCTGAACATTCCCTTCAATCACCTTAAAATTGGTGAGACAAAAACTATTTTAACACCATTTATATATATATATAGTAGAGTGGTCATGTGGCCGTAGCCAAGTGGTCTAGGCATCGGATCACGGTTAGCGTGTCATGAGTTCTATCCCAGTACCACTAAAGAGCCGCCGTGTAGGGGAGCTATGTACGTTAAATCTGTCGAGAGTTCAAACGTCCTCCCTCTGGTGTGGTGTGGTAGTTAGGAGAGGGGATGCCAGCTCAGGTGTCGTCCGCGTCACTTGACCATGGTTCAAAATTACGCGGACCGTCGCCAAAAGCCCTCGTGTTGCTAATCAGTGCGACATTAATATTCCCTCACTCATATGTACAGTAGAACGTCGTTTATCCGAATCAATTGGGACCGGACACCGTTCGGATAACCAAAAACTGAATGCGATTCATGCAGTATATGATACTGGACACTATACAACCATTGAAAATCATCACACGCGGGAAACGTCCTTGAAAATAAAGTAAAATAGGTGCAAAATGTCGAAATTTTCCTTGATTGTGGAAAATGATAACTTATTTTTCGCTGTACCATTGTACACCTTCGTTTTTTCAATGCAAGTGCTCTGATTCTCTTCAGCAGCAGTGGTTGAGTAGGACAGCACTCTGATTGTTGTTCGTACCACTCCATAGCTGTCTCTAACGCAAAAACGCGTCAGCATTCGTTGTTGTGTGTGTGCGTGTGTTGTCCTCGTCTTCATCCATTTCAACGTCGACAGGATCGGGTTCTTCTGCACGGAATTCACAATCTCGTCAATATTTAGCATTTTAAATCCACAGTCTTCTGCACCGCATGTCATCCAGGTTTCTACATCGACAAAACTCAACCAAAGAACACGTATACACCCCCTCACTTGGAAACAAACTGACATAATGTTCCGTGCAAATGTTTATCAAATCACACATAGCTGAAATCCTCCAAATATCCCTCACCTTGGGTTTTCCCGTCACTTTTGGCCTCACATGAAACAACTGTTGAGCATTGCACTGTTCGAAAACGTATCCGGACTTTGGTTCGGATATTTGACGCTCCGGATAATAAACGCTCGGATAAACGACGTTCTACTGTATATAGAATGAATTTCATTAACGATTTTGTATTTTTTAAGAATTTCAACTACCACTTATAATTTGTGTTAGTACAATAAAACAAATTAATTTTTTAAAAAAATATTTTTACGACATTTGCTTCCCCCCTCCCCAAATTCCAAGAATCAAATAAATACATAAAAAATATCAGTGCAATTAAAAAAACAATAAAGCTTTTGAACCATTACCTCATTATATTTTATGGAAATTAAAACCTATATTGGAACCCAGATATACCAATTCAGTACAAAACAAATAATTAATTAATTGTAATATTTCAAATTATTGAAAAAATATATGGACAGTTACAACGCTACACAGTTATAATTCATACGCAGTCAGAATTCAAAGTGATAAATTTTATTTTTGAAATCAAGATTGCAATATTTGTAATGTAGCAATTTAAATTATGGATTAGTTTAAGCAATATTTGCAATGTAGCAATTTACATTATCATACAAAATTCGCTACGAAAGAGAACGAGTTTATTGAGTACTATGCTGGGGTTATTTAGATAAATAAATAATGTAATAATATGTATTTCAAATAATAAGTGTGTGCGGTGTTAGTATATGTATATAAAATATACAAACTGTATAAAATTTATAAGCTGGTATTTACTTAAAAAATTCTATTTAAATTTACAATGCCACTTTAAAAATAAAGTGTGCAAATACAGACACTTAACATAAAAAATTTTCTTTTTATTTTGAATAATATATATGAGTATGAGTTGTGTGCATGAACATGATTATTTTAATGAATATATATATTGAACAACAAATATAATTATATACTCCGATGTGTATTCAAATATATTTTGAAATCATTCATAATATATGAAATAATTTGAAATGAAAACTTAGGAAAACATTAGAATTTTTTATCAATGCTGTACATTATGTGTATTCAGATATAATGGAATGAAAACTTGTATCTAAGTAGATGAATTATTGTGTGATCAAACTATGTGCATTTTTAAAAAACTAAATTCAATTGTTTTTAGACTATTTATTTTTGTTGCTATAACGACAATAAATGACATTCAATGCGATTATTTGCATTGGAAGATAAATGCAATTAGAACCTTTAACTTGAAAAGCTGGAAAATAAATTTTTTCATTCAATTTTGTTAGTAAATGTAACTTTAATATTTAATAGGAAAAAAATCAGTGCTGCTAATCTTGTAATATGTTTTATTTTTCAAATTGGCATGAATGTAAAGCAAAACGAATTATTTTCCAAAATAATGAAATAATTTCTTGAATTTTATTTAATCTTTTAAATGATGTTTATGTACTTTTTCCAGTAAATACAATACTTAATTCACAAAAAAAATATATGTAATGATTTTTTTTGAGACTCTAGGTAAACTCCTTGTGTGCCAACAAGCATAACACAAGGCTTACAAACGTAAGTCAATACTCGATCAATAGTGGTAGGAAGTTAAATATGTAATGATTGTGGCCACATTTTTTTCAGTTTTTATTGAAGTATTTTTTTTTTATAAATTTATAATTACTTGCTGCGTGGTATTCTTTTTCATTTATAAAAATAATATTAATTCAAGTTCCTAAAATCATCTTTTTATTTTGTTCGTTTGAGTACCTCATAACTCCTAGTAAATCAAAAAATAAAATGTTAAAGTATATATTTATGTGTGTGTGTATTGTGTGTGTAACGGTATAATGACACTGCTATCTATTATACAACAATATGTATTTACAAACATCACAGCATAGAAAAGAATCAGAAGAATAAAAGCTCCCATATTGAATGACTATATCTAAACAGCCTAGCTACAGTTAGCCTTAGGATTAGCTTAGACTGAGTGTCTCTCTCTGAGTTCCGAGTGTGATGTTTGATCCGTTACACTATGAAATTTTTTCCTTTTTTTTTAAGTTCACTTTTATGCAATAAAAATCTAATTTACATGTATTGATATTTTTTAACCTTGATTATTGTCAAGAATTACATACGGAGACAAAAATTGGTGGGTAGAAAGATCTTGTACAGAATAGAAAAAGATTAATGTTTCAGAAAAATTTAATGATTTCTTTCAGAGTTACATAGCTACAAAGTAACGGGCTCAATAAGGTGCTGACCCTCTTCTAGCCTAGACGCAAGCTGCCACACGACGTGGCATAGAGTGAAAAAAGCGCCTAGATGGCCTCCTGCGGTATTTCTTGCCAAATTTGCTCCAATTGTCGGGTCAAGCCATCAACATTTCCTAGTAGATGCAATAGCCTTCCCGTCAAATCCCAGGCATGCTCGATTGGAGAGAGATCTGGCGATCTGGCTGGCTAAGAAAGTGTTTGACAAGCTGTAAGACAATTAATAGAAACATGTGCCGTATAAGGTCTGGCATTATTTTGCTGAAAAATAAGGTCAAGGTACTGCACAAGGTACGCCAGCAAAACAGTTCATGGAATGCCGTCGACGTTCGGTTGTGCTATAAGTGTACCTTTAAAGACGACTAAAGAGGTCAAGGTGTAAAAAAATGGCACCTCAGACCGTAACTCCTACTTGAGGGCCTGTGTGGCGTGCAGTAGTGAAAGCAAGATCGGCACGCTGCCCTGGGCGTCTCGAGACACGTCTTCGGTGATCGTCAGGACACAATTGGAAGCGGGATTCATCGATAGAGTTATAAGTCCCCAGGCAGAAGGATTCCAATCTGATTGAGCCAAGTACCACTGTAATCTGGCCCGACAGTATGCAGTCACGAGTGGCAAGTGGCGTAGCGGTCGGTTCAATCGTAAATTTCTCTTTATCAGCAGTCTGTGAATGGTTATGGGGACATTCATCTGATAGTTGATAACGATGAATCAGGCACTGCGACAGCTTATCTGACTATCAATTTATCCTCCCGATATGCTGTGGATCTAGGTCAACCGCTAACATCTTCACCCTGAAATCTGCCACTCATTCTTGCCAGCATTTTCTAATGGCCATATTGCTTCGACCCATATCACGAGCGATTCTCCGATTTGCCCAACCTGCCTCTTTCAGTCCAATGATACGCCCTCTTTCAAACACTGACAGTTGCTCGTAATGATTTCGAATGGGCGAGACATTTTTTCATTTGTTGAAGGAAATCCTAAATCGCAGTTCAACAGAAATTTTGACCATCAGATTGAGAATCATTTCTTATAGATACCTGCTGTGTGCCCAGTTCTGATGCGCTGTTGCTCCTTCTATTCATTCATTAGACACCAAATTTTAATAATTTGCAGGTTCGGTACAAATGTCTTTGCATACTAAATTTCATTACAATCGAGCAAATTCTTCTTGGTGCCTTTTTTTTTGTTACAGAGTGTATATATATACTGCTGGCCACCGTAAATGCAACACCAAGAAAAACAAGAGATAACACAACAAAATTTATTTTGTAGATAACATGTTGACCAAGTATCAAATGATTATATTTATAGACTTCTGTGAAGTGTGGTTCCTGCCAGAATCAGTAGCCAGAGTTGCCGCCATTGTTGGAGATCACCGCTGCCACACGCCTCGGCATTGATTCAAAGAGACTTTGGATGTGTTCTTGGAGTATAGCAGAACAAGCAGCTTCCACACGTTGCCAAAGTTGATCTGGTGGGGCAGCTGGGGGTGTAATCTGGGTCAATCGTTGTGCAACCATGGACCACGTGTTTTGTATCGGGGAAAGATCCGGAGCGCGAGTCGACCAGGGAAGCAACTCAATCTGGTGATTGACGAAGAAACTTTGGACAATGCGTGCCATATGTGGTCGCGCATTATCCTGTTTAAATATGGCTGTGGCCAAGTCTTGAAGGTAAGGAAGGACAACTGGCTCCAACACCTCGGAAATGTGGCTCTGGCTGTTTGAAGTACAAGCAATGCGTACTAGAGGAGTGCGAGAGTGATATCCAATACCGCCCCATACCATAATACCCGGTGCAGGACCAGTGTGGCGTTGCATAACACATCTGTTTAGTATCCTCTCACCTCAATGTCTCTAGACTCGAATCCGACCATCGTTGTGTTGCAGACAGATGCGTGACTCGTCAGTAAAGACAATTTCATTCCATTCTGCTGCCCACATCCTTCTTTCATCGCACCATTGGCAGCGGAGACGTCTGTGGTTCTGCGTCAAGTGTTGACCGAGCAATGGACGTCTTGCGGACAGTCCACTCTGCTGTAAACGGCGTTGAATGGTACGCGTAGACACTGAATGATGCGTTACAGACTGAATGTGCTGTGCTATGGTTCGTGATGTGACTGAGCGATCCGTCAGTGCCATGCGCACAATTTGCTTGTCCTCACGTGAAGTGGTGGACTGAGGTGGATGCGATTGACCACGTCGGTCCGTCGTACCTTCCTGCATCCAACGATCACATATCCGCATTACAGTTGTTTGATTTCGTCCAACACGACTACCGATTTCCCTGAAAGATAATCCAGAATCTCGGTAGGGCACTATCCTTCCTCTGTCGAACTCGGATACTTGATCAAAAACTGATCGCTGTTTTCCACGAGACATAACTGATCGTTTTTTGAAAAAACCACAAGAAAAACACAATTGCCGAAATGGTCGAAATCTCCAAACCTTAAATAGCGCTTTGAGGTGGCGCCACAGGCGTGCATGATGTGTGTCTGCGCTGAAATTCTAATCATTTGCATATCTCACCTCCGCTAATGCATGCTGTAAATTTCATGTTATCTGCGTGCTTCCTTCAGGGTGTTGCATTTACGGTGGCCAGCATTGTATATACATATACAAAAAAGTTATCATGAATTTCACGATGAACTTATCTGCAAAATTAAAATACTTCTAAGCATGAAAAAAATCACTTTTATTACTAAGAGACCTTTCTTAGTTAAATTCAAAGTAAGCATATTAATAAATGCTGGTAAATAAGTAAGCTTGCAAATGCCAGTTTTCCTTCCAAGAAAATAACTATTAGGCTGTTCAAAAGTTAAAACGTAAAAATTTATATTCAGTGTAGGCTAATTAACAGCTTTACAGCTTTTCTTTCAAAAATGTTTAATATTTCTGGAAAAAGAAGATTTTTGAAGCCCTTAAGATTCTACATAATTATTTTACACTAAATGCTTTTGGAAGAATAAAAGCAAGGCATATTTTTCAAATGATAATATATTTGTTTGCAAGGTTAAATAATCTTTTAAATACGTATATTCGCACTCTTTTTTTCTTTCATTCTAAAAGTGAAGGTTGTTTTATATTTTAACCTTTATCTTTATTTTTATCAATTTACTTAAAAAAAGATGCTTTGGATGTTGAGAATTAGTTTTCTTGGCTTAAATACAGGGTGCCCCAGGAGTTTTGGGACAAACGTTTTTAGAAGAGGTAAGAGACAGCATACGGATTCAGATTTGCATAGAATCCCATTGTCAAAAATTTCTTCGTTCGAGTCTAGATAGCGTTGTTCACAAGACCATTGGAGGATATTGACCTGCATTACTACAATCATTTGAGCTTGCATTGCCCGCAGAGAAGTACGGAACAGTTTTACGAACACCTAGCTATCTGATATGCACCAGATTTAAGGATTGACAGAAGGAAATGCACAAGCAGTAGAAATATTGTGCCTTTAAAGGTATACACAGAGACATGACTCAGACCACCCGATGTTTGCTAATTTTCATCACAATTTTAACGGTACGCTTTGAAGAAGTTATGAGTGTAATTCTTCACGCTGCAAAACACAATGAATGCTTTCCGAGATCATCTTACGGCAGCAGTGACGGCTCGTACGCTGGTACTAGAATTCCTTCGAAAGGTACCCAGCACATTTTGTTCTATTCCGGAAGTTCTAGTCCCTCGTGGCCTCACTATGCCTATTACCTCATAATGGTCCATATTCACACAAATTGTGATTTTAATTAGCAAACATCCAGAATCTCTCTGTGGGGAACCTTTCGCGATAAAAGCTTTCAGTTGCGTGTACTTCTGTCAATCCGTAAATCTGGGGCATTTCTGCCAGCTAGCTGTTCGTACAATTGTTCCATATTCCTCTGCGGGCGATGGCCGCTCAAATGACTGCGGTAATGCAGATTTGTTTCCTTCAATGCTCTTGTTAACAACGCCCCCTGGCCTCGAACGAAGATGTTTATGACTATGGGTTGCTATGCAAATCTGGATCCTTGTGATGTCCTCTAACTCCCCTTGAAGTATGTCTTAATAATCCTGGGACACCATGTATAATGAATAAGTATTATTCTATAACTTTTAGGATACATATATATATATATACGAATAAGTCTTTTCACAAAATTTAAAAAAATTCATGAAACGGAAGTTATATTTTAACAGAAAGATTTTTGAGACATTTTTTTACCGTGTTGAAACATATCACTTTCTAAGTCTTGTTATGGATTTTCTTAAATAAAACTTAATGATTCTGGGTACTTTGTAGCACTTTTTTCTTTGGATAAATATATAGTAGTGATTTCATAATGATTTTTTTTCTTTTATCATTCTTAAAGTTCATTGAACCTTAAAGTTAAAAACAAAAACCCGGTAGTATTATTAAGATATTTTAGTCAAAGATATATTAAATTCTCATTTAATTTTCTAAATATAACATTTCAAATTTTTGAATTTGTAACATTGTAATATTCGTAATATTCAATTCTAAATAGTAATTTAAAATCCGAATGTTGTTAAGAAACTATGAAAGAAAAGTCCACTGCATCATATTTTGTTTCTAGAATTAATATAAGAGCATCCTATAAATGGGAGTTTGTTACTTTGTATATTTTTATACCCTTCTCTTTCAAATTTTATTAGGTTATATATTTGACACTGGATATCAAATCGCGGTCCTTAAAGCGATGTACTTTATACGGAAATATATTTTTGTTGGAGCTAGATATAAATTCTATAGTTGAAGCTATTTAGAAATTCTACGAAAAATCAGAATTTTTGGGAAAACACTTCATGTTAAAAAATAAAGTTTGATTAAAAAGAACTGTACATATGATAAAAGATCGGTTATTATCAAAACGCATATTTTTAAAATTTATTATTGGAAAAAATATTGAAGCTCATAAAACAATTTTGAAAAATATATATTTTGTAAATAAACTTTAATTTAAAATTCTTAATTCGAGAACTTATTAACATCTATTTTAAATTTGAGAATATAATTTTGAAAGCACTTATACATAAAAAACTCCTATAATATTATCATTTTGAAAGATTATTTCTATTTAAAAGTTCAACTCATTTTTCAATTTCATGAGCTATTTTAAGGTTTTCAAATGACTCACATTCAATAATTTCTTCAAATTTAAAAGATATAGACTTATTATAAGAGAATGAATTCCAGATATGTTGTTCCTGGAAGGTACAAAACAAAATAAATATTAGCAGAATGTGTCAAGAAAATTCATGGTTAAAATTGGTTAAATTCGCTAGCTGGGTGGAATAATTGGTCTTTGCCTTGTGCACCCAAGTTTGCGGGTTTGTCCTCGGCCCAAGTTGCTGAAAAAATTGACAGTGTCCATGCCGTATGACACAAATGTGGCATCTTAAAGTTCTCTAGAATACCTGTTTGGCTTGCGCATCTATATTCGTAGTACAGTTTCGCATCGTCATAACTCACATGGCTCTCTCTGCGGAGGAAACTGGGCGTCAAAATTACATTGAGGCAATTGATATCCACCTATATGGTGCGACTCTAAAAAGTGATACCAGCTCCTAAAATGTGCTTGGTCTGCAATTGTAATTACCAAAACAAAGAAAGAAAAAATGGTTAAATTCATGGCACCACTCCAGAATTGAATTCTTGCGATACTAAAAGGTAACAATTAAAGGATAAAAAAATTTTCATAATCTTTAATAAGAAAACTAAATTTTTCTTTTGACATATTAAGTCTTCGTCAACATTAAGGTATGAACAAAGTTTAATTAATACAGTTTATGCATTATTTCTAAAATTACAAATCTTTTAAAATTAAAGTAGAATTTGTGAATATTTCTTATATCTATATGTTAATATGAGTCTTTCGATGATACAAATTTTAAAAACACTACATTTTAAATAGACTCTAAGTTATTCATTGAACACGAAAAAAGCTTTACTTTTCCCTCCATGAAGAAAGCTTGTAATAAAGTCAAGTCGCAAACTTGGAATCTTTTAGTACAACTTGGTAGATTAAAAAGGAAAAGAACTTTTAACAACACAAGTAAACAATTTAGAAAATTAATACCAGGTAACAAAGTAAAATAACTGTAATTAGTAAAGAACAATCTAGAAAATAAAACAACCGAAGAGCGAATAATAAATATTTGCGAAGCAAATAATCTTTATGAAATGTTTTAGATGAATACGTTTATATCTAAAAGTACATTAAAATTGCTTCATGATTATTACACAAGTTATAGAAATGTGATTTAAACTTATAATTAATAAGTAAGTTTTTTATTAGGCCTGTAGCTATTTGCTTAGTAAACGATCTTGCAATGAATACATGAACAATACATTCTAATGGGAGTTTTTGTTTGTTTATTAGTATTTTACTAGTTATATATTTTTATTCAGAATAATTAGAATCCATATAATAAAGTAACCATGCAGTAAATATACAATACGTTTAATGAATGTACTAGTAAGAGAACAACAAATTTAAAAATCCATTATACAATGTAATTTATTCAACACTACATGTGGTAGATAAGAATTTCTTTTATTTTTAAATTAGATGATGTTGAGGGTGAAATAACAGAGAACATTCTTAAGGGAAACAAAATGGAAAAAAATTCGATTAAGAGGCTTCGATTCGATCTAAGAAAGACTTCGAAACCTAACCATTGTATTTTATTTTGTCGCAAGGGTCGTAAAAATACAAAAGCCGGAACATTCACGTTGCAGCAGATTATCGTAAAAGTCAAAGTCGCAGTCTCGAATTCTCTAGAACAGCAAATAACATTTTCGAAAATAAATAAATAAATAAAAAACGTTCCTTTTATCTTTCTTTTCGTTGTCTTTCAACTGCACATCTAATTTAAACGAGTTTACTTCTTTCAGCTTTGTTAGGAAGTTAAAGAGAATTACGCTGTGACATAAGGAACAGAAAGCATTATCTTAGATAGGCTTTTCTGAGCATAGTTACCCAGTATTTTATTCCTCATTACAAAAATTAGGTTAGAATAACTGGTATTATTTTGCTTTCAAATAAATTATTAACAATATAATTGAGTTACTTATTTAAGATCACAATAATATAGTCCTCTTGTATCTATTTTACTCAATATTGCTACTACAATAATTAAAAAAATTACGAATTTCGATGCCCTAAAAAGCAAAAGAATATATTCTACTTATAATTTTGATTTTGAAGATCTTTTCAATTTCAAAGATATATTTAATGAACTTTTGCCAATTTGAGATAATATATATATATATATAAATTTATGACTGTTCTATCCGCGCTCGATTTACTAATAGTTCTTTGGGGAAATTTTTGGTCTTAAAAATTATAAACTATAAAATTATAAACTTTAAAATTATAAACTTAAAAAATTATAAACTATAAAATTAAAAACTTTAAAATTATAAACTTTAAAAATTATAAACTGAAAAGGATAAACTTTAAAATCATAAACTTTAAAATCATAAACTTTAAAATTATAAACTTTAAAATTTTAAGCTTTAAAAATTATAAAATTTAAGAATATAAACTTTAAAAATTGTAAGCTATTAAATATAAAACTCCTGTTTGAAGAAGAAAACGTGATTATGAAAACTTAGACTACTATATTTAGTCTAGGATTTCAGGTTAGAAAAAGAGAGAGAGGATAGACTACTAGCAGAGCAGAGATTAATCAAATTGAATGTGAATCGCGGATATTTAATATTTGATACTTAAATTACTTAAGGTGAGGAATTGTCATTAGAGATTGAATCTGGATTAAATAGCTAAGAAGCCATAGCTTTTACTTTGAGTACGTGTATTTAGTGTATTAAAGTCTTCTCATATCTCGCGTACCTCGGGAATTGTCTACATAGTTATTAATTGGGTGCATCTCTTAGCATTGATCGATTGCATTTGATTTATGGTAAATATTATGAATAAATTAGATTGTTTCTTGAAATATGGCTAGTCTTCCTTCCAATCCTCCCACACCTTTAGGTTTGCAGGCAAGCCCCTTACAATTTTAACAATGTAGAAGTTATAATAAATTTAAATTGATTACTTTATTTGTACTACAAGGCAACTATTTTTGCTATAATGTAAAATCTTTACAAACACATTTAAAGGTTTACTACAAATCGGAACCATCAAGTAATGATCTTTAATATTCATTTATACTTTGTGAAGGTAATTGTAAAGACAGTCCTAACCGGCTGGTGTTTTCCGCATTTTTTTCATTCCAAAAAGATAAATCTTTTTGTGTTAAGCAATTTTCATTTCGTGTTAAGAGAAAAAAATGCATGGAAATACATAGTACTTTGTCGGAACCATTGTATTATTTCGTGTTAACCGATATTTCATCTTAAGCGTTTTCGTAATAAACGTATTTCAATGTATTTTAAAAAGAGAGATACTCTTTAGCTATAACGTCTCTGTAACCCCACTCCCTTCTGGAAGTCTTTTTCCATTCTTGGCCGCACTCTACTTAACAAAAGAATCATGTGTGCCGGAATTCAAGCCGGTCGGTCGAATAGTTCCGGATATCTCGTGATTAGTGAGTGAGTCGCTTTACTAAATCAAAAACAATTTATACCTTAAATTTGTACATAAAGCGATATACACAAATTCTTCAATATTGAAATTTGGAGAATAACATCGAATCTAATCCCAACACATATAAATAACTTCAGATAGACATAGAGATTTAATATTAATAAATTTCCCCAAAAAACATACCAAAAATACTTATGCTTGAAATGATATAATTTTATTGAGATAATAAATACTGTATTGTGGAAAAAAGTAGTGAATAACAGTTAAAAACGTTTAAACTAAAGATACGCAATTATTACTTATCACAAATATTAATAAAACAAAGTTTAAGACTTATAAATTAGTTTTTCTAGTTCAATTTAACAATAAATTTATTTTGAATTTGAAATTCCTGAAACTATGTAACACTAACGTCCCACAGTGACCGATAATTTACTCTAGATAGTATCCAACGTATCAGTGACCCCATATTTTCATTACGAATTCATAGAGTAGTAATACTCATCCTTTTCTTCATGAAAGATATCGATTTCCTTCAGAAAATGTGAGAAAAATGAGTAACAGATCGATGAAACAATCATCCCAAGCAAAGCCGAAACAAAGAAAAAATTGTAACGATGGCTTAGAAGAATATGAAGCAGAAAATAGTACTGAATAGATTAGTTTTCAATACTTCAAAAAAAAAATGCTGCTTTGTTTTGTTAGAACAAAATTTTATGTGTGTTACTAATATTAAAATTATTATTTTTTAAATATTTGTATAGTAAAATCAACAATGCAATTTTTTTACTAAGGTAGACTTATGTTTTAATTATATTTCTCCATTTTTCTCAAGTTATAAACAGTTTTACATGCAATAATAGAATCGTAAATTTAAAATGAAAAAAATAGCGTTTTACAATGATAATTTAAAAAATAAGTGTATAATTAACATGAAAAATTTAGTGTAATATATACATTTAAATTGTCATTGATTTATATTTATATATTTTGGCGTTATGTTAATTAATTTAAAATTAAAACTTCCTTTGATTCAATTTCTGGTGTCTTGTAAAAGCATAATCCATTTAGAGCTTAGCTTGTTTTCAAATAATTATACTCCGAGTTTTAATAATGTTTTCTTTAACTTCGTGCTAGTATAATATTGTTTTTGTTAATAATCTCTCTCTCTCTCTCTCTCTCTCTCCCATCTGTTCAGACAAAGTCAGACCAGATCAGTGAAACCGTTGACTTCTTTCTAGGACTCTCTATCATGGATATCTTCTCAGTCAAGTCCAAGACATGCTGATGTGAAACTTGTTCTAGCTGGCCTTTAGGGAAAAATTAAAAACCTCTTATATATTCCCTCCAGAAAAATTGAGACTTTTTAAGTGCTCATTTGCAGGTCGGGATAGACAAAATGTTGGACTGTCTGTCACAAGGAACAGATAAAGAAAGCCATTTATACCATTTATGTAACGGAGGTTTTAATCATTTTTTTTTATTTTGGTCCTTTTGTCTTGAGAATAATGTAAGGAATATTGCTGATAAAACTCATAATTTCAAATCCTGGTCTAATGAAATGATTGATCGTTAAACCGACAAAACCAAATTTTTCAACGTCCACACCACTTCATTTGAAGGTTAATTCTAAAGTTTCAATTTAATATATGATAGACAACCACAATTTCATTTTATGCAAATATAACTGAAGAATTAATAGAATGTGAAATTATGCTATTTCACTGTGACATCGAGCTGTACAATAATACCTCGACTAATTCGATTTTCAAATCTCGTCGATTCGTCTTTTCTATTATTCTTTTCTTTTGTTCTTTCACTGAAACTCAGGATGAATTACTGCCAGACACAAATGAAATTGGCAGTTTCGCTGTGAAAAAGTTATAATAATAAATTATCAAATATATTTACAAGTAAATAGTGATGACGTTCAAGCAATGCTGGATTTTCCCCCAATCAGGAGCTGACTATGGATGAGCTCATAGACATACATGAGCAAGAATAAGACATTGAAGAACTTGAGTCTTTGATCCAGTTCAGTCAAAAGATCAATTGACAATTGATAATTTGACATCTAGCTTCAATTTAATTGAAACAAGGCTACACATTTAAGAAAATACATACTCTAAAGAAGAACATATTTTTTTTAAAAACAAGGAACAAAAAAATCATAAATATGCAGCAAGAAAATTTTACGGGAGAAAAAAACTTGGTTTGCGATTTTGTATTTGTGTTATCTACTATTATATTAATTTTTTTTCTAAATTATTATTTTCTTTTGTCTCCGGCCCCAGCTAAAAATAATTTACATGAATTTGCAAGTGAAATTATACCCCGACTTACTCAAATTCAACTTACGTGGCTATTACTCAATCCCACTTTCGCTAAGTTCGTAGTATTACAGTATTTATACCCAAAATAGGACCAAACAAGTCGTGTTAAGACTTTTTAAATTCGTCGTCATTTGGTCATTCAATAAAATATCGCATTAAATGAATAACTGTATCGTTCTTCTTAAAAAAGATTTTTTTTTACTTTTACACACCTTTTCTGCACAAAAATATAAAATATTTACTTCTACGTGGCTCGCGCTTTAGTGACAGACTGCAAAAAAATGTAAAAGTTTGTTTCCTGCATTATAGGAAATTAAAATTTTGGTTCCTCAGATTTACATTAAGATATTTGATCACGTTCGGAATTTCAGTTTTGAAAAAACGTATAAATAATTATTTTTGGTACGTAGTACCATCCCATTAGAAAACAAATATTAAATTGTGAAAAACTATTATTTGAATAAAATGCAGCTTTTGGGCTTCTACAGCAATAAGTCAGTAGGAGTAACAAACCAATATATCTATCCTCCATATATTTCTGATATATTAAATTATGAATTAATCATTCTTAAATAATAAATTTCAAATCCCATAACAAAAATTCAATTTTTCAGAAAATAAGAAAACACCGAAAACAAAGGTACACTGAGAGTTCACGTCCACCCACTTTTATAAGACTTACCTTAGCTTTGATTTTTATACATATTTGTTTTTATAGCTCTAATGTTTCCATGTCTAATTTTGCTGATGGAAATTTATGTCGTTTGGAGTCTGAAACATACATAAAACTTAAACAGTTAGATACCTACATTATGTGCTTGCCAGGAATCAGATCCAATGAGTATAATATACTTTTAGCACTGCCATATAACTATCATTAAAATGTTAACACAAATATATATGTCCCAAAAGTAAGAGTTTCACTGAAACATTTGTTTGAATTTGGTATTTTGTCATGAAGAAGTTGTTATATGAGTTTTTGAGAATGTTTATCACATTGATCAAAGTATTTAGTATTTTGTCATGAAGAAGTTATTATATGAGTTTTTGAGAATGTTAATAACATTCGTCAAAGTATGTAAAAGTTAATAGAATTGATAGCAGTTTTAGGCTGAGTGTTGAGTTAATATTGTTTCACAAGTAAAAGTATGTTGATATTGAAACGAACTAAATTGTTCTTTCTGACCATGGCCATGCATCAGTTTATCTATCCGCTTTTAACAGCTACTAGCTGCATGGTACGGAGTTGCACGGGCTATATCGAGTGACCATGGAAATTTCACCAGCGCTTCCTGGTGTGTGAGACATTTCTATATTAATGCAATTTTAATTCCCTTTTTAGAATTTTTTCCAGGGCTTCGAACCGGAACTGAACCGAAAACCGGAAAAAACAGTTATTTTGGTCAGAACAAAAACCGGAACTGAGCTGAAAAAAATTCAGTTTATTTTGGTCCGATGCATCGTCAGCCACTTTGTTACTGTAACCAACTTATATTTTCTAATTTAATGCCAACCATATAATATCATCATTCTATGTACATCAGCGTTTCTCAAGCTGTGAGGCGCGCCTCCCTAAGGAGCCGTGATAACCAAACGAGGGGGGGGGGCACAAGCATATAGAAAATAAAACATTATTTAAAAATACTTTATTAATTTACTGAAAGGAAGAGGAGCGAAATCCATTCTGACATAATTAAAAATAAAATTTACACTGATATAATACACTTATAAAAAGTAAAAGTACTGCACATATTGTATAATTCATTTTAACAATGCCAAGTTAAGAATAAGTTTAATAATTACCAGTAATCCCATGGGCTTGTCATATACAAAATTTAATACTGATATTTAAAATTTGTACGGTTTATAATTAAAGTCGTGTTGTAGCTTTACGTTTAAGTACATTATTATTGAATTCAATACATTGTTATTGTTTGGAGGGGGGCGCGAAGAAAATTATGACTGAAAATTGGGTCGCAAATATTGAAAGTTTGAGAAACACTGATGTACAGTTTTTCTCAATTTTCTGTGTTGATGTTCACTAGTACTTTTCTGTTACATTTTCTCATGAAACTACTTGCAGAAGGCAGATTTAATTCAGTCGAATGATTTTTGAAGAAATATATTAGTCTGAATTATATGTTTCGCATCTCAGCATGCTATTCTCCATGTAATTTGTATAGACTGTTTTAGTTTGACAAATTAGAATCATGAGCCTAGTTGGCAAATGCGATTTTGATAATGGATAACAATGCCAATGTTCACCGTTTTCTGTTCATCACTCATATCGTACATGATGAATAATTGTATAGAGATTCCCAAGGTGTACCAATTAAAAAAATAAACTCTTCTAAATGTGGATAGAATTACATTTTTTTTCTATAAAATTATATTTTTAGTACAAATGAGAATGTACATAAAATAAATTATTCATTTGAAATTTGAACCAAAAACCGTTATTTTTGGCAGAACGAAACTCGAAGCTTAACCGATATTTATATTTAGTTGAACCGGAAAGAGAAAAAATTATGGTTCAAATGCCTGATTTCTTCCACTTCTTTTCCTTTCCAGGCAGGATTCCATTCCCACTGCTAAGCCCAGTGTTTTTCCGAGTGTAAAATGTCTTTTCCCCTCTTCTTTTCCACCAGGGATAAAATCTTTCTTCAAATTTCTGTTTTCGATTAATGATTTATAAAAAACAGTACTGCTTTACTTAATAAAAAATATTAATTTAAAGCTATAAAAAGAAAACGATTGTGATAAAATATGTATTACAAAGAAAAAACTAAGCATATTTATTATTTTTTAACAATAATTACTTTCTTAGAATCTAAAGTAATAAAATGGATTTCTCAAATTCTCATTTGCTAATCAATCGTTACATACAGTAGCTTAAAAATGTCTAGAAAAATTAATGCAGTTTTATCCCAAATAAAAGATGTTTTATTTTATTATTAAATTTTAATTTAGTAATGAAATAACAGAAAATAGTGCTATAGTTTTCTAAAAAATATATTAATATGAAACCATTAACGTTAAATAGTGAATTTGAAAAAAAACTCTTACCGTTAGCTATTGAAACTATTGCTCATTTCTGAACATTTAATTGAAAATATGTAACTATAAAAAAATGAACTAGGGGAAAAGCCTAAAAATTTGATTACATTCACTGTACAAAAACCATTCACAGATTTTGATCCGATAGTGAATGTGTCTCTAACATTAATATTTATTTATAAATAAATATCTTCTAGGGCACTTAAGAAATTATTGTTGAATCAATTGTAAAATCGAATGTGATTTGTAAAATTCATACTGAGGCTGGCAGTGTTTTATAAATAAAACATTTTATTTAAATGAGAAATGATATATAGTTGTTTGCATTTATTTGTTTTTAAAAATAAATTATTTCAAATGTGTCAGCCTACCTACAAAATCAAAAAAAATTATATAGTTTTCATATTTATGAAACTTGCTAGCTGGTATACCCGTTCTTCGCACGGGGGAATTGAAAAATAAAACAGCAGTGATTGAAAGAAAAAGAAATTTTTAATGTGTTAAATTAAAAGGTGAATTGCAAATTAAACAAAAAAAAAGACTTTTTTAGCATATCTCTGCTCAACAAAATATCATACTTACCATATTTGAAATATGTAGGCCTAATAGTGGAAAAAAGGGATTTTTTTAAAATCTATAACGACCCCGTAACACCCATGTGGGACCGTTTGAAAAACCACTTCTGATCTGATTTCTGTTCAGCAAAAGCTATAAGTTCTTCAAATTTCAAGTTTATTGGTTTAGATGTTCATAAACGAGAATTTTTGTATATAAAACACTCTCGCAACCCTTCTTGGATGACAATTTAAGGAAAGCAATTCCTTATCGAATTCTGCTCCATGAAAGGAACATATTTTTAAATTTCCAATAGCGAATTACAAGACAACTGAAAAAAAAAATGAGAAACAGAAAATATTGACAAAAAAACAAGAAACAACAACAACAAAAAAAGTCTACAATATAGTCTATAAATCACACACACACATTTTGTGTCTGGCCTCCCAATATGTGCTCCACATGGATCCAGAGCTGAGTGCACGGCAGCGTGCCAAATGAATGGCGTCCATTTCTTCATTGGAGTCGCTCGGTTTACAGAGGGGACTCTGGACAATGCCTATCATATTTAGATGCTTGGATAGGCAGTCGTGGCCAGTGACGATTCGAAAATCGACCACAGCTCTATCTCGGGGTCATTTTGGAATATGAAGGTGTTTGCTAAACCACACTTTTTGATTATTCTTTGGTTGAATTTCAACCAGAAGTGTTCTCTATAGTACTTCTTTATGATTCTTTTGGAACTATAGGAAGGAACTGTATTGTTAGAGGTTTGAAAGATTTTTGACCCCTTCTTCGCCAAGCAATCGGCATTTTCATTCCCATCAATGCCACAGTGCGATGGGATCCATTACATGTCAATATCAATATCACATTGAAGTAGATCACTTATTAACAGTTGACCGTGAAAGGAACATTCTTACCAAATTTCAAGTCTGTAGATTTAATAGTTTCGGAAATATCATGATGAGTGAGTGTGAGTCGCTTTTCTCCTTTTTATCTATCTATCTATATCTATATATATATAAGGTGATTTTCTAACTTCTATTTTTTTTTAATTCCCGGTTCTAAATAAGATTGTTTATAAAATTTAACGTGTTATTTGCAACAATGTTTGGTAACATATTTCTTAGGTAACCGTCATTAAGTTTTCGGATGTGTTAAGATGTCCGGAAGTACAAGAAAATAAAAATCTGCGTGTGTCGGCTCCATCACACGACTACTCCTTAAGTACGGTTATCTTTGATTATATAGTTGGTAAAAAAGGCAAATAAATGCATGCCATATAATACTGAAAGCATGCATGCGTTTTCCTTACTCTATATTCAAATTTTCATATTTATTCGTTAAAATTATATGGGTATATATGAAATAATATACCTCAATTATGTTACATAAATATATGTTGCATAAATATATATCAGTACATTGTTAAGAAGGTTGATTTACTTCACTATTGATATCACTTTAAGTATTAATTACATTAATACTCTCGCCATTATTAATTAATATGACAAGAGGCTTGTGACAACTAAATTATAATACATGGTCGTCGGTAGATACGTGATTTTGAATCGTGAAACATGGTTAAACCATTAGTTAAACCATACCTAGTTGTCCCCAGTGCTCTACCATAAAGCTCTGATTAAGCTCTGAAAACCCTTGATTACTAAGCTCTGATTTTAAAAATTGCACTTACCCAATCCTTCAACTTTATCTAAATTAATATTGAAATCACCACCAAGTATGGTTGGAAGTACATGATACTATTTCTTCAGTAGCTTAGAACCACCTTCTGTAAATGCTAAAGCTCACATGCAATAATTTATATATTTAACAATAACTACTCTTAGAATTTAAAGTAATAAAATGAATTTGAAATCTTCATTATTTTCATTCACTACAAAAGAAGATCATTCAAAATGACAGAAACGTTTCAACATTTGGTTCTGTCATCTGTTTCTTTCCGTGTATCATAAATAAAGAGATTGATTGATAAACGGAATAAATTTTATGGAAAAATAGAAACATATCTGATGTAAATTGTGCGTTATAAAAAACAAACATATTCATTTTTTATAATAATAGTTTCCTTCGTTCGATATGAAATTATAAAACTGATTATTAATAAAAAAATTTCCAATTTCTCTTGACTGCCGTTTGCTTAAAAAATGGCACTGAAACAAAAATATAGTTTATTTAAAGCGGCAAAAAAAATGCCTATTGTTGTTGTTGGTGGTGTTGTCGTGTACTTCTCGAAAGGAAGAAAGGAGAGTTGCCCGAGTTTGAGACAGGTTGGACTTCCAGTTATACGCCCATCGTTGGCCGTAGCCTCGAGCGCCATACAGGTGACAGTCGCTCTTTTATAGCTCGATCCACCCCAATTTAGACGGAGAACACCCTGAGGAGTGTCAAGGATCACCCACTCTCTTCCTCTTCCACCACCTTCATGAGAGAACTTGCGGCTCGACTGCTATTTAGAGTACCCCCCTGTCGCAAAGGCACTGTACATTTACAAACATACATGTTTTCTCCGGGATTCGAACCCAGCCCTACGGCACTGCAAAATATCCGTTAAAGGTCAAAAGTCCTAAAAAGGACAACTATTAATGGAACTTTTTAGAGTAAATATAAGGCTAAATTTCAAAATAAAGAATAATTATTATTGTTTTATAACAGTTTTAACTCGATCACTTTTTTTAAAAAAAGTTATGCTTATTGACCGGTATTAATTTTGCATATTATATCAGTAACGCAATTTTCCAAATGTATATCGAAATATTTTTAAGGGGGTCCGGCACGTTTTTTGCAGCCCCTGTTAAATTGCGTAAGTTTATGAACCTTTTTCTCAAAAACCACTTAATTCTCAGGAACAAACCGTAGGTTATGTGTACTATCAATAACACTTAAACAAAAAGTTTTTTTTTGTTAAAAATTAAATTAATTATGAATTTTTTAAAAATTCTCCTATTTTTTCCTTAAAATTTAGTTTAAGAAAGTCATATGTAAAAAAGTTTACGAGAAAAATCTAATTCACTCCATTAAAATGTGTGAACATTTTTGAAGTCTACTCACTGAAAATTTTAAATCACAAATCATTTAGAGAAATTAAAATAATTTTGAACAAAAATAGTTGAACTTTTAGAAAATATAAAAAAAGCGAAAATCGATAAATTTTCAAAAATTGATGTATGTGCCAGACCCCTTAAGAAAACTAATAGTTTTGCGAAGGATAATAAATTTTAATTTTGATAAATTTTTAAATGAGTTTAGATTTTCTGCTTTATGCTTCATTATATCTTAAGATAACATACAAAAACAATATTTTCATGTACACTGCTGGCCACCGTAAATGCAACACCAAGAAAGACAAGAGATAGCACAACAAAATTTATTTTGTAGATAACATGTTAAACAAGTATCAAATGATTAAATTTATAGACTTCTGTGAAGTATGGTTCCTGCCAGAATCAGTAGCCAGAGTAGCCGCCATTGTTCGAGATCACCGCTGCCACGCTTCGCATGATTAAGAGACTTTGGATGTGTTCTTGGGGTACAGCAGACCAAGCAGCTTCCACACGTTGCCAAAGTTGATCTGGTGTGGCAGCTGAAGGTGTAATCTGGGTCAATCATTGAGCAACCATGGACCACATGTTTTGTATAGGGGAAAGATCCAGGAGAGCGAGTCGGCCAGGGAAGCAATTCAATCTGGTGATTGACGAAGAACTTTGGACAATGCGTGCCACATGTGGTCGCGCATTATCCTGTTGAAATATGGCTGTGGCCAAGCCCTGAAGGTAAGGAAGGACAACTGGCTCCAACATCTCGGAGATGTAGCGCTGGCTGTTTAAAGTAACGGCAATGCTTACTAGAGGAGTGCGAGAGTGATATCCAATACCACCCCATACCATATTACCCGGTGCAGGACCAGTGTGGCGGTCACAACACAGCTGTTCAGCATCTTCTCTCCACGGTGTCTCCAAACTCGAATTCGACCATCGTGGTGTTGCAGACAGATGCGCGACTCGTCAGTAAAGACAACTTCATTCGATTCTGCCACCCACATCCTTCTTTCATCGCACCATTGGCGGCGGAGACGTCTGTGGTTCTGCGTCAATTGTAGACCAAGCAATGGACGTCTTGCGGACAGACCACTCTGCTGTAAACGGCGTCGAATGGTACGCGCAGACACTAAATGAGGCGTTACAGACTCAATGTGCTGTGATATGGTTCGTGATGGGGCTGAGCGATCCGTCACTACCATGCACACAATTTGCCTGACCTCACGTGAAGTGGTGCACTGAGGGGATGCGATCGACCACGTCGGTCCGTCGTACCCTCCTGCATCCAAAGCTCACATATCCGCATTACAGTTGTTTGGTTTCGTCCAATACGACTATCGATTTTCCTGAAATATAATCCACAATCTCGGTAGGCCACTATCCTTCCTCTGTCGAACTCGGATACTTGATCAATAGCTGATCGCTGTTTTCTACGAGACAAAACTGATCGTTTTTTTAAATAACCACAAGAAAAACACAATTGCCGAACTTGAAATCGTCGAAATTTCCAAGCCTTAAATAGGGCTTAGAGGTGGCGCCACAGGCGTGCGTGATGTGTGTCTGCGCTGAAATTGTAATCATTTGCATATCTCACCTCTGCTAATACATGTTGTAAATTTTATGTTATTTGCGTGCTTCCTTTAGGGTGTTGCATTTACGGTTGCCACAGTGTATTATAAATAATTATTCATATTATTATAAACTTATTTAAAATAATGCTAACGGGTGAAAGTGATTAAGATTCTTAGAAATATTATAGAATTTTTTAGTTTTATTAACGGATGTAGTAAATGAACATATAGAATTAAAGAAAACAAAAATAAATTTTTCATGCGCATTTTTTTACTCGCTAAATTTGGTGATTTTTATTTGTTATAGTCAACCTCTACTTCCAATGTAACCCAGCAGGGGAAGTGATTTTAACTGCCAATTTAAAATGGAACGGAGTATAAGTCATTACTCGCGAAAAAGTCGTTTCGCTCGAAAATCAGTTTTCGGCGACAAAACTATAATAAACCTAGTTTGCGGAAACTTTTTATAAAATTTTAATTGTTGAGGGCTTAATTTTTAAGTTATACTTTCCAAATCTCCCACATCGATAATAAACAACGGTAATTTTTAAGCAAAAAGAAAAAAAAAGAAATGCGTCAATGAATTCTTCTAAAAAGTGTATTAGATGAAAAACACAAAATCTTTTTAAAATCCGTAATTTTTAAGCAATTTTTTCAATTCTTTTCTGTCCAAAACATGGACAATAACGTTTGACACACGAAAAAAAAGTTTCGTGTGATTATTTTTTAAATGATGGAAGTCATTAAATGTTTAATTAAAAATTTGAGTATTTTTTGAAAAATTGTAAAAAAAAAATTTTTTTTTGGTATTTTATATTTTAAATTACTGATTTTAAAAAAACCAAAATATTAACTTTTTTAGTACAGAGTGTCGATTCATCACAATGATAAGAAAGCTGTACAGAAGGATTGAAAATTTGTTTTCATAAAAATGTATCAATATTGACTCGTTTTTGAAAAATCATAAAAAAGGCAAAATAATGTTGTTTTTTACAAATATATATATATATATATATATATATATATATATACCGTATTGTGGCGAAATTTATGACCTTTCCGATTATGTAATTATTTTTTGTCTGATTTCGTTAAGAAGAGAAGGATCGTAATTTTAAAAACAATGAAAAAGAAGGAACTCTTTTTTTCTCCTTCTGACAACGACTTGGCGCATGCGCCGAGCACAGCGTAACGCTTTTTTGTAAATGTTTGTACAAATTTCCCTCCTCACATAAAATTTCCATAATGGGGCCCATATATGAAAATCTATTCTTAAGGTGTAAACACCAAAAATGCAATAAGCATTTATTACAACATCTCGTCTGACATGTTTACTACGCGTCTTCTCTGTTATATCATTCTTTTAATGTATAAGAGAAAAATTACTTATTTTTATTTATTTATATTTATGAAAAAATTGCAAATATTTTGAAATTTATGTGACAAATTGTTAAATTGTATAAAAATTTATTTTTTACATTAGATGAATCAATACAGCATGTAAGCTATTCCATTAAAAATGAGGATATTTTTATTCTTCACATTGTGCTTATATTATAACAATATTTTCTAGATGTGATTCTGAATTGAAATTTTTGCATTATTTGCATTCTTTCTCTGCATTAAGTTTCTACGTTATTTTGTATTTACGATAAAGATATGAATCTTATTGTTGTGATATATGTAGATAAATAAATAATCATATGTGTTCTGCGCTTTGTTTGTAAATACGTATAGATAGAAACCATTTTAAGTGAATACATAGTTTGAAATCCATGTTTTGAAACATTTTGCCATCTATTCGAGTATTACTCTCGGAAAGAAAGATATGCTTCTTCTAAAAGTATATCATATATTATTTCTTAGAATATTTGATTTAAAATACAGTAAATTCCATCGAGGGAAATATGCCGATTTTCCTAAATCTCTCTGCGAGAGAGAGAGAGTTCCCCCAATATTTATAGGAAAGCGGATGTGAAAAGCATTTTAAATAAGTCCTTTTACGTTACCGAATATATATTTCTTGAATAAAAAAATAATTTTAATGGAATCGAAGATTTTCAATCAGTTGAGTGTGTTATACTAGTTTTTCGTAAGAATTTTTCTTATTTTAGATATCTCTCTCGCACTTATTATTAAAAATATTTTTATGTGTATTTTGAAGTTGACATTCCATATAATATTTTTCAGAAACATAAGGAATTACGTATTTTATAACACATTAAAATAAACTTTTTTCATTTCAAGACCATTGAAGTTATATGTTTTTTCTGGATTTTGAAAAGACAATCTTATATATGTTTGCTTTATATTTTCTAAGTTCTTTTTTTGTATATATGTTACGATATCGAATAAATATCTGTAACAGCTTTAAATTTAGTTTACTTGCTTGGCTATAATTATTATTACATATAAAAATCATACAGGGATATATTTTTTGAAATAATGTAATTATTAATGTTAAGAACACATCCACAGAATTTTTTAAGAATAGCAAACGAAAATATTATGTGGAATCAACTTTAACATTTTTAAGGATTAATGCCAATAAATATCAATACTTAAGCATCAATAAAATGTGAGTGTGTATGATGGACCCGATATTAAAAACTCATATTCTCGAAAATACTGCATGTACTACAATAATATACATGAATGTAGAAAGAAATATACCAAGTCTTTTTTTCCCACCAATAACCAATAGCACATTTAAGACCACCATGATTGGAATCCAAACATGGTGACAATGACAGAGAAGAGCTTTTGCGTGTTAGAATATCCACGGATTTTTTTCCCAATGATTTCTAAGGAAAAGAAGCACCAACACACAAGAGCATTCTGTGATGACATAATTAATTTTTAAAAAAAAGGTTGATTGTTTAAAATAAAAGGCAGTAACTGGCCTAGGGACTGGGAAGAAGCAGTGAAAATTAGTATGGTTTGAAGTCCACGAGAGTTCACGCCTGTAAATTTAGAATTTCTTAGAAAACAGTATGGAAAATTTTACGAAAAAAAATTTGAATTTGAACCCGTATAATTTGCAATTGACACAACAAATAATAGAATACAACAAGCATTTGAGTACCATTACGATCTATTGATAGAGTAATGCTACAAAATGTATGGAATGAACTGGATTACAAATTAAACGTATACCGTGTAATAAGAGGATCACACATCGAAATTTTGTAAAAAAAACTTGGTATATTTCTATTTACATTTTTGCATATTTTACTGTGTTTAAAATAAGTTATCTAAATTTTGCCAAAAAATCCCAATTTTAAGTGATATTTTAGCAATTTTTAAAAAATAATTTAGAGCAGTTAGATGAAAAGTAATAAACTTATATCAATAAGAGTATTAATTTATACACTGCATATATTTATCTAAATAATGTATTAAAATTTTAATGGTTTATTAAAATATAAAATATTTTGAGCTGATAGAAAAATATTATAAAAAAATGTAGCATATTTTTATGGTGATATTATGGCAATAACCTTCCATAACTCGAAAAGTATTCATACAATAGGAATTATTTTAGTAGTCCCCTAAAAAGTAATATAAATATTAGGTTAAAAACGTTTCAAAGTAAAACATTTGTACTTTTTTGAGAGATCATACTCGCCATGATAGATTTTTTACAAATTAAATGCCACTTCTGGTGATTAAAGGCCCACTTCAGGTTTTTCTAATGTTCTGTAATTTATTGTAGCTCGACTTCTATTTAACTTAGAAACAAAGTAGCAAAGATTGTTTTATTTAACAGAATAAAAAAACGTGAGCTTTTATCGTGGTTACACATTTCATTAGGTTCGGATAACTTGAATTGTACAAAGGTTAAATTGTACAAATTTTGTTTCTATGCAATTTTTATGAGGTAATATTTCACTGTATCGCTTCGGTGGTTAAGAGATAGCGTGTCCGCTTCGTAAGCCCAAGGTTTCGAGTTCGATCCCGGCTAGAGTAGATAGATGCGAAAATTGTAGTCACGCATATTCTATGATTATGTAGCTTGTGTAAAAGATCCCTCGAGTACCAATTTGGCTCTGGTATTCTCGGCAAAATTAAATCATTGCTTGAATTAAAATCAATTCAAGCGCGAAATTTGGTAGCGAGGGTTACCTCTAGATGGTGCCACCATGAAATGTCTCTCCCATTTGGGGACACTTGGAGACAACTGTAGAGGCTTAGTTACCAATATGCAGCCCACGAGGGAAAAAATATTTCACAGTTAGCTGACCCGTTTATAATTCCTAACAGATATTGCAGGAATGAACGTCTGCTAACTGTTAACTCAGCATAGAAATATATTATTGCAAATGAGTCAAACGGATGCCAACAAAAAAACCTTGCTTTTTGATTATATATACCCTTCTTTAGTTGCATGAGTCTGTTAGATATAAGCGAAATATGTTTGATCGTCGACTTGAATGCTGTGTAATTTTAGTAATTTAATTTATAAACCATTATAAGTCTAATTAAAATAGATATGTAAATAATAATTATTCCTAATTAGTTCACGTAAGAACATTAATTGCTTTGACTTGTTGATGAATATCATTCGAATAAGTTGTATCTGGTAGTTACTAAAAAATATCTGTTATCCTATCACATTTATTCCGAAATTCCTGAAGGTAAACTCTTAAGTTGTGTGATATATTCTAATTATTTAGCTAATAAACAGTTTATTATCATTAAATGCATTGTTCAACTCCCCGGTTCTGTAATTAGAGACTGGTATAAATTAAAAATTAGTGCTGCGCAGTTCGTTCCCCCAAGTCTTCATAGAATTCCGCTTAAAATTTTTTGATGTTCAAAACTTCCAGACAGTTAAAAGGTGCGTAGGAAGCAGAGCGTTATATAGACTCTATACAAAGCATTTTTATCTTTTGTCTCCATTATATCCCGAACAAAAACAACAAGGATTTTTGATGCATATTATTTTGAAGTGTATTTATTAATTAGGTGTATTTAATACTTTAAAATAGAGAATTTTTTTAAAAAAGCAGCTTTTATTATTTTAATTGATGGCAACTCTGAAAAAAATGTAATTTTACAAAAATCCTGGTTCAGGTTCTGTAGAAAAGTCTGAACTACATATTTTAAGCAAAATAATATTATTATAGAAGAATTTTCCGAAATGAAAATGTTTTGAAAATATATCATTATTTCTTTACTTTTTTGCCAAAAAATTATATTTCAGTATTTCTTATTGGAGTAATATTTTTAAGACAATTTTATATTGTTATTCTAATTCAAGTAATACTAAATATCCAAAATTTAACCATTTGTACGCATTTCTAAAATCATGGTTCCACAAGTAGTCAGATACCTCAAGAGGAAATGTCGAAAACAAGCTTCTTTTTTAACAAGTGTATATCTTTACACATCTACTCACACATATACATATATAATCATTAAGAATACATTAAAAAATCGTATCTAACTCTAAAAGAAGATATTCCAAATTAAAAATTCATCTCTTTCTTCAAAAGGCTTGATTTATGGAGGAAAATTTTGTAATCAATACATTTTTATTGCCATATTAAAAACCCACCTGAAGTTAATTCATACAGTCACGAAACATAGCAAAGCTTATTTCCTGATTTTTATAGAATTAAGAATGGATATTTAACACATGCTAATTAATCATTCACCCTTTATGGTTTTCGTACAATGCTTTTAGGGGACTTCCATATTTCTTAGGTATAAATAACAATTTTCTCATAAAATATGTTTTACACAGATTACATAAATCATCTCCAAAAAAAGATTATGATGCTCTGTAAATTAGTTCATATCCTATTTTAAACTATAAAACCAAATGAAGAAACAATAACCTTTATAATTTTAGAGTCTCAAATTGATGAAAAAATTTATACTCTTTTTTGTGGTATTAATTTGTCGTCCTCTTAGTGTGAAAGGGATATCAATGGTAATAAATAATGCAAGGGGTGTTCAAAGGAAATGGTACTCAACTACACTGTGGGTGTAAAAAAAGACTATTCAGGGTATACACTATAGGTCTGAGCACTTAACGAGCCAAAGGATTCCTTGTTCCCAAAATTCCTGTAGCCGTGACGAGATCCAGACCTTCACAGCGTCCTTGAGTTTATCGTCCGAGTTAAAGTGCCTTCTTCCCTTTCATATGTTTTTGAGTGGACTAAACACATGGAAATCGTGGGGCAGATGGTGAATTTGCTCCAGCCAGAACTTGACCATTTCCGAAAGTGTGGCCCAGGAGACGCTTGGACACGCGTTATCATGAAGCAGAACCACATTTTCGGTGGCGATGAATAGCCTTTAACACCTTCCGTTGTCAGAGGGTGGATAACGAATCCCTGCTCCTCAATGGTCGAATTTTATAATGTGAAAGCCATCATCACATTACAAAACTGGACAGTGAACTTCATAAGAACATCTGCTCTCTCCTGCGCATGCTCTGATTCATGCTGGATGCTCCATTCGCATCCTTAGATATCTTGCTAAGTTTCTCCCATTGTAGCGTAGGCAAATACAGGGTGAGACACGGAGACTTCCTTTTTTGAACATGTTCCAATGATGATTATAGAGAGGGGAAAGGCGTGGTTAGGGATTCGGTAGAAGGGGTGGAGTGGAAAAATTTTGTACACGCCCGTCTCAATGTCAAATATGTTGTGGTCAAGTCAGCAGCGTGCTTTTTTCGTGGAGGCGTAACCCTCTAACGGTCGGTCAGTGATTGCAGTGCACGTGCCTTTCGTCGTCACTTCGATATTCCTCCACGAGGTCATGTTCCTGATCGGGAATGTGTTTTAATGTGGAATGACTACAAAGAAAGGAAAGGACCTTCGAAGATGGCTTAGAACACCCCAAAAATATGGAACAAGTTCCTGTGTCAATTCATACCGTTATGTAACAATGATCCAACAATTCTTCTTACCCGCTCTCCAAGAAAGGGATCTTGAAAACGTGTGGTTAAAAGATGGGTCCATAGCCCATACCTCCCAGGGTTTCCATGGATATTTTAAGAGCAACCTTCGCCGAATGACTGAATTCCCTGCGAGGAGACGTAAACTGGCTTGTGTGCTTCCCTAACCTATCCCCTCTTGATTATTTCATGTGGGCTTGTCTAAAGTCCCTGGTTTGCAAGTCCCTTATCTCTAAATAGCTGTAGAGGCGCAAGTCCTCTCGTGAGGTTGGGTGAAGGGGAAGAGAGGTGGGAGTCTCCTGACCCCCTCAGGATGTTCTTTCTCAAAACTAGGCTGTAAACGGGACAAATTATACCATCACCTGTTTGGTGATCCGGCTAACAAAGGCGTCACTTAGCCCTTAGCCATGATGAATTTCGTGGACTTCGATCTGGCTTTTGCCGATCAGGTGACATTAGTAACAACAGTATTTATTTTTAATTAAAATAATACATGGAAGATCAGATTAAAACTATAAAGGTTTTAAAAATGTACATGAAAATTCCCTTCAGGTTTCAGATATCTTTAAAATATCAAGTTTTAAATTTTGAAATAAAATATTCAAAAACCTCTAAATTTTTTAGAAGCAATTCTTGTGAATTTTTACATAAAGTGATAGAAGGATTCATTTGGGCAAAAGTACCTTTCAAAGATATTTTTATATCTCATAGAAAAAAAGATAAGTTTTAAAAAATTTTTAAAGGGAAAAAAACAACTTAAAAGGATTCTTTTCCTTTTAGCGTTATCAGTTGTCTCTTGCCAAGCGTAAATTTTAAGTTAGAATTTGTTATAAGAAAAAAGTTTTGATATTTATGCCGTGACAATTCACAAGGCTACTTTCTGAATTCTTTCCAAGTTTCTTAAAATTTTCTGAATGCACCTATTATAATCTTAATGTAGATTTTTCAAGCACTAATTAAGTAAACATTGGGGAATGTTTCAGATTTTTAAATTCTTTAGAAATAAAATATTATAAGGATTATTAATTTCGAGTATAACATTTCTTTAAAAGATATATATAGTTGATCTTATACGTGATTCATTCGTTTTATTATATGGTAAGGTTTAAGAATAATTAAAAAGAAATATTGGGAGACAGAGATTTATTTTTTTTTAAACTCAAAAGAGAGAAAATTTTTTGAATGCTTGAGTGTGATAAAAACTATAAATGATGGTATAATTTTAGAGCCACTATTTTACAAAGTGAATTTGTCGAGTAGACGGTTCTAGTCCTAGTGCTACTAAAGATCCGTATGCAGAAAAACTGATTTATATTAAATCTGCTCCATTACTGTGATGTGGAAGTTAGGGAAGGAAAATGACAGCTCAATTGTCATCCTCTTCACTTGATCGTAGTTCAAAAGTACTAGCTCCACCACCAATGACCTCTTGTTGCTTCACAGAGTGAGTGAGTGTCCATTAACGTTCCACTTAACCCGAGAGCGGTCGCGCGGGGCACAGAGTCACCCCACGCTCACACAAATTCTTTAATTCTGAGGAAAGCTGTTTATTAGTTACCAATGACCTTGCCAGTATCCTCCAATGACCTTGCAGTATCCGCGCAATCAATTTGTTCCAAAATATTTTCTCTAAACCGGCTACGTTTTTTCCCTGTGAATGACTTAGTGGTTTCGATTGCTGTTCTGTACGATTCATTATGGTTTAAATGTGTAAATAACGCTCCATTTAACCCTAGAGCGGTCGCGCGGGGCACAGAGTCACCCCAAGCTCACACGAATTCTTTAATTCTGAGGAAAACTGTTTATTTGTTACCAATGACCTTGCCAGTATCCTCCTATAACAGTCTTCATGGGAACTAAAATGTATTTGTCTCATATCTCCCTCTTTATGGGAGTGACAAACGTGGTTTTTTCACAATCTTAAGAGACTCAGATGCATGAGTTCTCCGCGCGACCACTTTTGTTCCAAAATATTTTCTCTAAACTGGCAACATTTTCCCCCTGTGAATGACTTAGTGGTTTCGATTGCTGTGTTGTACGATTCATTATGGTTTAAATGTAAATCAACAGAGTATAAAAAAAGAAATGGGCAACTATATGGTCTCTATTGGGCGAAGTTGAAACTTTGGAAAAAGAAATTGATCAATCAAGGGAGGAACTAAAGAAATAATGGTTATTAATCATGATAGCGAAAATGAATTTGAGCAAGGTGATGAGCATGAAACGTTTGCGTCGCAAGGAAAATTTTCAAATGGAATCTGAACTTCATCAAAAAATGCATGGAACCACAAGGCACAGTTTACCCATTCAAAAAGCTTATTGTCACTTATCTAAAGCTAATAAACCTACAATAACTTGAACAAAATTTAATATTTCCGCTTGTAAATATCATTCCTATAATGTTAGTGAAAAGTGTCTGTGATTTCTATTATTTATTGAAGTCACGCACAGTTGGAACATTTTAGTTCAGTTTTTTCTCAAATTATCAAAGGAAAATTTAAAAGTCCTTGAAAGTACGTAAGTGTTCTTTCTCTTAGTTAAACTATCGATTGGAATTACAATTTCGTGTACAATAAAAACAATTATAAAAAAGGAATTGAGGTGATTCCATCACCCCGCGCTAAAACATTAACGTTAGTATCGAGTGCGCGCCTTCTCTTGGAATAAGGCAACATGATGGACTACTGATAGCGGACACCATAATTGTGAACTGCGGTCAGGTGTTACTTCAAAAATCGAAGTAAGTTAAAAACGATCAATCAATTAACAGCGTAATTATAACATTTTGTATATTAATGCCCGGAAATTTGTTCATTATATTTTATCTCTTGCTTGTTTCTCTTAAATAGGAAAATACATGATTTTAGTCTTACTTCGCATCTTAGACAGAAGTCATACTTTACACTTGATCATGTTTTGAAACGAACCTAATAATATTTTATATATCTCTGGCTAAAAAAATTAATATCAGTATTAAAAATCAGTATTTTTTCACATTTTAAAATATCCGACTACTTGAGACGAATTTTTTAAAAAAATATGGAGATATGGGGATTTTTTGTAGTTGTTTTCAGATTTGTTTAGTACATTTTAAGAAAAATATGCTAACATTAAGAATAAAAAAAGAAATTATTATTAATAAAATGGAAAAAAATGGGTAAACATTGACAAAAAATAACATAAACGTGGTTCATTCTGTACCAAACGCTTATGAACAGATTTTCAATTTTTCAATTATGATGTGTTGCTATGTTATTCATTTTTAAAATGACCTTCAGGATAAGATATATTTTAATTATTACGAAAACTAGAGCACTTTATCTTTGTTATTATATGAAATTGCTTAAAAAACAGTGGTTATATTCACATAAGAGGCTATAAATTTTGTAATAAAACAGCGATTGATAAAGCTGAAGGTCAAAATGCTTCTACTGTTATACAGAATATAAAAAAAAAATTTTTTTAGCAATCTCTGGCCCCGTTTGAGTATTTAAAAAAAAACGCACACATTTCGAGAAAACATGTTTTAAAATTTGACATCTCGCTTAAAATAATGGCATCTGCTTTTACTAAAACACTTGTAGTTTTTGTTTCCGTGAACGAACAATAATAAACTTGGTATTTTTATAAAGCTAGTAAGATGATCTATAAAATAAATCGTAAAAAATTTGGTAATGTTTTGCAAAATTCACAATTTTAGGGTAGTCGTATACCTTAGGTAGCCAATAACACTTAAAAACATTCTCATAGCTAGAATATTTTTTATTTTTATTCTTAATTATACATAATTGTAATTTTAATTACACTACATTTGATTTGTTATTAATATATACATTTAATTGTATGTAATTTATATACTACTTATATTTCAATTGAATAATCATTTACAATTTCTTAATATTCACCTGGATAAATATATTTATATGTATGCATCTACATAAACGTAAGTGTATGGCAATATGTTTGAGTTAAATGAACTTATTTTTGTACGTGAAATATATTTGTAGAAAAACCTATAATGACCACATTTCTCTGAGATATGGTTCACAAACACGCAGCTAATCAAGCTGTAGAATTACGATAATGATCTTTTCTACATCTTATTGGGAATGTATTTTTGCCTCAATTTGCTACCTCCCGTGAATTGAGAAAAAAAGTTAATAAGATCTATAACGCATGATTATTTTTATCATGAGTTTTTGTTTTTGTGAAGTTTTTCTGTATTGGTTTTACGTGATATTTGTTATTTAATCTCTAATCCTTTATTTGTTTGACCTATAACTGATTTGTCCTACTTAATATTTTTAAATTAATACTTAATTTCCAGGAAGAGTGGTGTATTTTAATTTAACAGAAATTATAGCAAAATTATCATGACTTCAGATGGATTATTTACTATTGGCAATATGCTAGTAACATTGTATTAGCCATTAAAAGTTGATTCCGTTTATCATGGATAAAACTATATTTAAAATTAAAGATTTTTCAAAAATTATAATATTTATTTTTTGATATATATATTTAATCAGAAAAATCATTTTTTAATGTGAGATATAGCTTAAAGTGTATTGCTTTTCAATTTAATTCAACAAGGGAGAGTGAGTGAGTGAATATTTACGTCGCACTGTTCAGCTACACGAGGGCTTTTGGCAATGGACCTCGTAATTTTGAACTATGATCAAGTGACGCGGACGACACCTGAGCTGAGCTCTGATACCATTTCTCCTAAGTACCACACCAATGGGAGGACAGATTAAACATGCATCGCGCCCCTATATAGCTGGTCTTCAGTGGCACTGGGCTTGAACTCATGTCACGCTGGTCATGAGTCAATTACCTTGGCCACTCGGCTACCACGGCCACTTAATTCAACAAGGAAATAATTTAGATCAGTTGTTTTTAAGCTGTGGTCCGTGGTGCCCTGGGGATCCGGGGAGTCTCTCATGTAACGTTGAGATTTCCACATTTCACAGAATCTGAAAGGCCTCGCGGAAAAAATGAAAAATATGCCAATCTAGACTAGATTATTGAATTGCCCCCGTTGAAAAAACTCTATTAGGACATGTATTTTGATCAGGAATATTATATCGGGGAGAAGTGTTTAAGATCTTGGGGCTCCACGATGTCACGATGAAACATAGAGCGGGTCGCGGCGATCGAAAATTTAAGAATCATGATTTATATATTTTAATCGAACTCAAGTTCAAGCAATAAGAGTGTATTTCTCAAAACTTTTCCTGATTAAAAAAGCTTACATATACACAATCTTATGTGATTCTTATCAATATTAATATCTCTCTATATAAAAATGGATGTTTGTATATTTGACCTCGCTTTACTCCAACATCGATCACTATGAAAATTGGTATGTATATATATTTTTTGTGGAGACGGTTTTTGTGTATTCTCTTTGTTGCAGCTCCCCACAAGGTGGCGCTACATCAAATCAAATTCTGCCCCATTCTATCAATCGCCAACTTACCAATATGGTCGCCAAAAATGATGTCAACTTGGCTCTATCGCCATCATTTTGCTATGTTTCCGTTGAATCGCCATTATAATGAAAGGAACGGCGTTGTGCGAGTATTACAATTTTAAGGGTAATAAATACAACAGAAAGTAATATTAACGTATTACACATCCAGATATAATTATTGGCACTATTTTAAGCGTTCATCACACAACATTTCTAACAATGTGTTAATTTCGATGAATAGAGATCAGCTTAGGAAGGTGTTTTCAAAAATCAACCCACAAGAGAGTTACGAGACGTTGTAAATAAAATTAAAAAAAACCTTTTTATCAGCTATTAGATCTACAGACTAAAATTCAACAAATTTGCCTTGTACAGATAAGATATACAAAAAGCTCCTTTTTTTGTTTAATTTGCAATTCACGTAACATTAAATAATTAAAAACTTCTTTATCCTTCAAACTGTATGGTTTAATTTTTCAACACATCCGTGTGAAGAACCGGAATACCGGCTAGTATATATATATATATATATATATATATAGCATAAAAATAAAATATATATTATATTATAATAATATTTAAATGTTTAGTTTTTTGCTTAATTTAAATTGTTATCTGAATATATTATTTTCATCACACACACACACAATCATCAAAACTACCGAAGGATTTAGCCTATTTTGATATTTTTTTATTTTTTTTAAATCCCTTCCCGGCTATTCCCGATCTGAGCTCGGACAAGTGAAACGTACTGTCCTGACCCATTCGGAGTTTAGCTCGGACGCTTCCGGACGCTGTGAAAATATGCAATTGAACTTTTCCAAATTATTTTACATGAGCTTTTTTTATGGTTTTGAATGGTTTCCTTACTTTCTAGATAAGTATAAAAAAGTTGAAATTTTTTTTATCCGTAATCCCGAAAAAAATGAACCTGGCGTGTTAAGCGTGTTTGTCTTCTTACTTATTGCAGTGTAGTAGTTTTTACTTATTAATTATATTAGTCGTGATGTATAGAATTCTTGAATTCTATTTTTAATCATTTCTCCTTATACTTTATTGAATGGATAATTTTTAAAGAAATTAAAATTTTGAGTAAATATGTATTTTGTATCAATATTTTGTATAAATACATTAATTTCTATAGGATGCTAAATTATATTTATATAACATTATCAATAACATTTGAACAAACATCTCTCAAGGCTTAACTATTTCTTATTTGGTTACATTTATAGTGGTCCCTGGCTACGATATTATAATGTTAAACTGTGTCAGTAAACCCACATACAGGCAGTTTAAGCCAATCCCCAAAAGGTAAAATCAACAGTAACCGTGACATTGTTGAATTAGATTCCAACTCTGTATTTGATTTAAATGTTTGTGGTCATGAATCTCGAGTTTAGCATAATTGGACTTGGGGTCTCAAGAGACGCATAAAATGTTTTGTGAACGCCTGCATTTATGTGTGTGTGATTTTCTGAATTTATTTTCTTTGTATCAATATATTCAAGTAACGTAAACTACATTAGAATATAAACATTTTTATTTTGAATTTAATTCTTTCAATTTATTTCTAAGAGCATATGAATGAACTGGCTCCCCTGGTCAAACTGAACTGGCTATTGACTGGAAATGGATTTTCGGCTAATTGAAGAAGACAGTGAAAATCGTTTAACACGAAACTGAGGGGACTGTGTGTGTGTGTGAAATATTTTTTGGCGTTAAGGGATTTTGAAGAAAACCATATATTCAGCGAAATAAATTTTATTAGAGTATACATGGATGGATTCCTTTTCAATGGAAGCTTTAATTATTTCCTTGTGGAGGCTAAATGTTGCCTTTTACAAGAACTAAATTTGAAATCGATATATATCTCTCAGTAGTTGTCAATTGCCGCCCATCCGGTATAGTGGTCAGTGAAGCTGACTGCGGCGCCGTAGGGACTGGGTTCGAATCTCGGAGAAGACATGGATGTTTGTGTTGTAATCCTTTCTTCTGTCTGTGTTGTATACCCCCGTGTTATACATTACGTCGTGCATAAGATTTATATATGTTAAAAAAATAGTAGTCAATTATCCATTAAATCAGTTCTTCAATCTATACTTACTGAAAGTTCTTAAAGGACGAGTGCAAATAAAATGAATTCCCTGAGAAGTAAGATATAATAAAAAAAGAAAAACAAACTCTGAAACTGATCAAACTTTTTATACCTATCATAAATTAATACGATTATAATAAAAACGATATTGAAATTTCTAATATTCGTCAGTTTCAATGACTTTAAACTATTTCAATTTATAAATGAAAACCATATTTCTTTTATTACGCAAAATACATTCAGATGCGTGTGGGACCTTTGTTTTAAATGTACTGGATTTAAACTTCAAATTATGGAAAGAAAATGTGTAGTAATTTTCATCCATTAACCCCCAAACAGGGGAATGTGTTAATTATTTATTTTAGTAACTATTATTTATTTTAGCTATATACTTTGCAATTTTCTGCAACATTTAGTTTAAGTGTAAAAATGTGCATGTGTAACAGTTACATTTAAACTCTGCCTTCCCTTGACAAATAACGACAGCCAGGTGGCGCTACTTGTTCTTGGGGGAAAAGAGAACGTTTTTCCTGAGATCTTGTTCCGCCGGATGGTCCCCGAGCCATGGATACACGTGGAGTCAGATGTCTCATTCCTACACTATGTATTTTGTGTGTGTGTGTGTGTGTGTGTGTCTCCTTGTGTTGTGGAACTTCATGAACATTAAAATATCTTGTTCCTGTAACCATCAAAGCCTGCATTACTTAATCTTTCGCAACATGGGAGCATGACACATGTGTTTGTTTTTAAAATAAAGTGTCTATTAATGAAGTTTCGATGAATTAAAGTGAATTTCATGCGAAGTATAATTTTTTTTTTAAGTAAACAGTAGATTTATACTGTTATTTGATGTGCACAATTAATTTTTTTTTCAAAATCATTGGAGATAATTCATATGGTATCGTTTTCGTTTCCATTAAAAAAAAGGAAAAATCAAGGCTGTTGCACAACAAAACAACTGAGTATTTATGCTCTTTAATTAAAACCTTAACGGATCAAATAAAAGCAAAACTTTTATGCTGCCTTTAATGTCTGAGCCAGATTTATATGCAGAACATATTTTCAAACAGAAAAATGTCTCAATTTTCATTAAAACTTGAGCATTATAACTCATGCATCTCTTTACAATGTAGCAATTTTAATATTTCAAAATATTCCATGAAAAATTTATTTTTTAAACACTTAAGCGGATATATCATTTATTGTTATCTTATGGAAGAAAAATATGAAACATATTTTATATAAAAAAAAAGAATCAACTCAGATAAAAATGAAGAGTGTGCATGAAATATGATATTTTCTATAAATAGCGAATCCAGAATATAATATTAAAATTTTAGTTCTTTTATATCTGAAAAATTATTCTAAAATCAGGTCCTGTTCTGTAACATTAAGCGTAGAAAGCCTTAAGCCCTTAAGTATAGCTTAGTGTAACTCTTCTAATACTTTTTTAATTTAACTCAGTTCACTAGCCAAGTATACATCAAATTTTTTTGAAATAATCGAAAACAGGACTTTTAAACTTACAATTTCTTTCTTATACACACAAACGGAAAAAAAATCTTATCACCAAGAAAGACATGTGTTAGATAAACGAAACTTGGTAGGCGTGTTTATACATCTGAAAATGACATCGCTTCAAATCTCGCACTTAAGTGTGAAGCGAGTAGCGCAACTCAGAACTTACAAATCAGGGTTGCTTTAAATAGGTGCGGTAAGGTTCGTGATCGTTATTTGCTTATGAAATTTGACGTGTTGAGTTGATGATAGCCAAGAATGCCTATAAAAAGACGAAGAAGCCATTATCAACAGCTCACCGAGTTTGAACGAGATCTTGTAATTGGGCTGCGAGAAGGTGGGCTTTCTTACCGCGATATTGCAAAAAGTATAGACCGGGATATATACACTGTGCATGGGTGTTGGGACCAGTGGTCAAGGGATGGTACTACCACAAGAAGATCGGATTCCAGGCGACCAGGTAGGAGGCAATACTGAGAGAGATGACCGCCGTATTAGGTGTACGGCTGTGATGCATCATTCTGAATCTGTTGTAGAAATTCGAGCTGCAGTTGGTATCACAATGACACAACGAACTGTTGGAAATCGGTTACTTAATGGACAGCTTGGAGCCAGGCGCCCTGTAACGTGTATTCTATTAACTCCAAGCCATTGCCATTTGTCACTCCAATGGTGTCAAACAAGAGCTCATTGGAAGACGGGGTAGTGATCTGTTGTGTTTTCTGGTGCAAAGGAGTTCCACCTTGGTGCCAGAGATGGCCATGTGTTGGTCAGAAGGAGACTAGGAGAACACCTGCAACCAAACTGCCTGCGGCCTAGAAACACAGGACCTACACCTGGAGTCTTGGTCTAAGAAGCAATTTTCTATGACAGCAGAAGCACTCTCGTGGTTATCACAAACACACGGACTACACATTTTTAACTATTATTCAGCCTTCTATGTGTACCTATTCTGTAAAGATCTGGTAATTCAACTTATAGTACTGCCATTCATGAACAGCATTCAAGGGGGAGCTTTCCAATAAGATAACGCTTTCCCTCACACTATTATTGTAATGCAACGTGCTCTACAGAGCAGAATGTTGGCATGTTACCTAGGCCTTCACGATCACCATTTCTGTCACCGATTAAGCACTTATGGGATATCATTGGACGAAATCTCCAGCACTATCCGCAGATAGCACTGACTATCCCAGAATTGACACAAGTGCTACAAGCTTGGAACTCCATACCATAAAATGACATTCGGCACCAGTATGACACAAGCATGCACGCTTGCATTCAAAATGCTGGAGGTTATACCGGATATTAATGTAAGAGCATTGCACATTTGAAATGCATTTTCTTGAGCTTAAATTAACCTGTGGTCTTGAAAATTTAATGAACTAAACATGTTAAATAGACAAATGTATTGTCCAAGTTTCAATACTGTATAATACATTTTTCCTGTGACATTGAATTTGTATTTTATTAAACATGTTAACTACACAATTGCATCAGCCAAATTTCATAATTATACATAAAACTTTTCTTGCTGATTTTTTTTCTTTTTCTGTCAATGAATAGATAACAGAAATATACTGAAAACCTGTTTAAACTTCCAAGGACAAGTATTTGTAAGGGTATAAAAAGGGGGATGAAGCAGTTCTCTATATGTTAAGCATTTTTATCAAAAATTCTTTAAAAAAATTAAATAAAGCATAGATCAAATGTTATATAAAAACTGTTATATATTAAGAAGGACGAAAATCGAAATCTGAACCAGTGAAATAACAGCAAATTAGGTTTCATTCTTGAAGGGACAGAAGCAGCAAAAAATGGCAAAAGAAAGCCAAAAATAAAAATTCCTTGATGGATTGGTTCCAGACCGTTACCAATAAAAGGCTTTTCAATCCTAAGGCGACATTAATGCATCTCAGCTCAAAGAAAGGGAAGAAATAACATCAGAACGTCTAGTCTTCAAAAGTTCTAGTCTTTTGGAAAAAGAGCAAAACTTGAAGAATAAAAATAACATTAAAATTTCTGAAATCGAAGTTTAAGCTCATTAAAGTGACTTTCTAAATGAAGCGAATGAAGATAGATAATTTAAGCTCGTATTTATCTGAAAGTTCGAAAAAGAAAACATTGAAATGATAAGATTAGAGTCATGAATATTTATCAAGAACTCTCTTCTCGCTCAGGAATCTCATTTCTTAAAAAGAGTTAGCTTGATTCTTCATAAATACCCTTACGTAATAAATGCATTTAAACTATAAGACACACTTTGAAATATGTATAATAAAATTTTCTTTAATGAATTAATACTTTCATGGTTATAAGGCAGCGATTTCAGTGAGCTTGTTCAATTTAGGCACATAAAAATTTTCTTATTAAAGGGTCTTTTTAATATTTTAAACTTGACTTTAAAGTAGATTCAAGGTTACAAATATAATTTAAAGATGATATTAATTCAGTGAAAGTGTACTTTCTACAATTTTATAACCTTTATTCTAAATTTAAAGTGAAGGCATGCTACTATATATATATATATATAGTATAAGGAAATAAAATTTAAAATAATATAAGAGACAAAATTGTACTTCCAACAAGGATAAAAAGAAAAACAAATTGAATTCTAAGAAACATATAAAGAAAATAAATGGTGCAAAAAAATATAGTACTAAAATTGAATAAAAACAGTCAAAACAATAAACAGAGTTGTAGAGCTATTAAAATTGAAGATACCAAATGAGTCTTTGGATTAAGAGGGGGACCAATTATGGTTTCTAAAGTTATCTCTGAATTAGGCTAACGAATTTAGGGTTAAGCAATGCTTTATGGATCCATTTTTCCAGTACAGCAGAAATTTTCGACAAATAGAGCCATGATGAAATATTAGACCTATATCTATCACATGTGGATGAAACACCAGACAATAAAATAAAATGAAATTATGAATAGTAAGAATAGTAATATATATATATGCGGATAACAGATGAAGGAGACTTCAAAATTAAATATAGATATAAGGTTTGAGTGTAAATGCATAAGATTTATGAGAAGAGTAAAAAATTTAATTGTTAATGGAATTTTGAAATTGTATGCTTTCATAAATTGACTCACATTAGGAATTTGGTATATACATATAATATGTAAAGTAGTTACAAGGCATTAAGACAAAAATTTGGATTATCTCTTGATAATAATAGTAATCCTCTTGTAAATGGTATATTCCTTTGATATATGAAGCTATACATACAGAAAAACATGGTGGTAGCAGAAAAAATTTAATTTAAATTCATAGTTTTTGTAATTTTAACCACATTGTGTAAGAATTTAAATCATGTATGCGTTAAGTTTTGACTGCGTAAGAAAAAGAATGGTGCGTGGGATACCACGCGATAGAAGTGAAACTTCTTGGTACATTCGCTTCTCCAGGAGCAATACGAATATATTTCTTTTCATTCCATTAACAATGTCTGTTGCCGGACTGTAAGACTCTCTTCAATAGTTATATTTTCACTGATTTCATCTTGAAGAACTTGAGGCGCACTCTGTTTGAAATTGAAGAAACTATAATTGATTGTAACATCATACATTCTGTACAGTGGAGTAGCTACTAAGTATTGCAATCATGTTTTGATGTTTCTTTTAGTAACCAAACCCATCAGATAAATAGTTCTGTGAATTTTCCTCCGTTTGATGTGAACATTGACACAGTAATCATCATCATCAACATTCCGTGGCAGTCGATTGGCCATTGTATTGACGGATACTGGAACATTGATTATTTACCCTAATTTTCCAAACTGACCGTGTACATGTCTCAATCACCTAATTTGCATGAAAGGTATTCGTGGAGAAATGAGTCTTTCTGATGCTATATCCAAAGTAGGAAGATGTGGTGGAATTTCTGGGTATACAAAACCATTATATTTTGATAAATTTGGTATACTTTTCCTATTTAAACTTTGTCGGCAACTGTAGCACGCTTTAACGTCTTCTAAATTAATTCCCGGTAAAATATTTTGTAAAATATTTTTATGCTCAGCAACAGGCGTTTTCAAATCATCTCTGAACCATAATCTATCACAAATCGAACACCCGTGACCAAAAGAATTATCAACGAATCGCTTTTGGAAATCTTTGTGAGCATTTTTATGGGAATCATAGTCTTTGTAACGTAAGATAGAATTTATTATCGATTCCCATGCATCAGTTCCAACACGTGCTAGACTTGTTGAGGGATCTGTACTTGTTGACTTCACAGGGTGGTTCACAAAGTCCGTATTAATCAGTGCTGGCATTAGATGAGTCTCAATAGCATTCCCATCATCAGTCATTAAACTCGGCATTAAGAGAATATTTTGCAATGTTTTTTTCCGTGCTCGATATTCTCTCATGCACTCTGATCGAGATTTGGCAGTAGCGTGTGATGAATTTGCACTATTTTTCTGTTTTTTTATCACTTTTTCAACTGGACTTTCTGCTAGATTTTCTTTTCTTTTTCTTTCACGAAACTCCTTTCCTCTTTGTGCATTTGATTTAGGCTTTCTGATTAGAATCAATAATAATTCAACGCAAATGAAAATTAAAAAAACAAATTAGGTGCCGAAAACATCACCATGCGGCCAACAATCTAAGGAAATATTTTAAAAAGGTACGCTTTTGCTGCAAGAGCTATTTTGTCTACACCGTAACGCAAACATTGCAACACATATAACCGTTGACAAATGTCCCCTGGTCTGGTGAGAAAAGAGGGGGGGGAGTCGACCAATCGGAAAGCAATCATCCAACTTTTTCACGGATATGACGCAAATCACAGTGTGTCCCCCCCCCCATCGAGCAAAACGAATCGAAAACCCAACCACGTAAAGAACGAATGTAGAAAAGTTGCAGTTTCTTCGTTTCTACCGAAACGAACCACCAACAACAACAACTCCTGACCGCTGATGCTATTTTTAACAAAGGCGAACGCCTCTCTTTTTTCACTCTGTTTACTCCCTCTCACAGGTTGACTAGCTAACTGAAGAAGAAGCCTAGATGCCTCTAGGCTGGTTCTGAGGAAAATAATATATTCCAGACCCCGCTGTCTTTTCCTCCCGCTCGCTATTTCCTCCCCATTGCGACGATTTGGGGGAGATGGCGGGCGAAATCACTACTTCCGTTCGTTTTCTCAATGTTACGCAAAACTGGGCAACTTTTTCTTTCACTCTTGAGCATAGAAGTTTAATTTCAAAAAATAAACTGTAAGATATGATAGTGTAGTGGTGGGGAAATAAAGTTTGTGTAATAAGGTCTATACAAGAAGTGTCCGACCTTGAATTTTCCCACGCATAGTAAAGATTCCGAAGATATTCCGCTGTACTCAGTGGGAGGTAAGAACTACATGCAGTTGCATGTATTTTTTCTCTTCATTTCAGTGTACCGATCGTTTTTTGCAGGCTTCTGCTGCTATACGCATTCATTGAATTTTTATTTCTCTAAAGATGACTGAACGACTTCTGCAGAAGAACTACATCAAATTTTTTTGTCAAAAGCTTGGTGAATCTTTATGTGAAATAATTCGTAAAATTTGTCAAGTGCTTGGATGCGATGCTGTGATGGATTTCCCCTCATGTCCATCAATTTTTGGGAGTTATAATGAAGATCAGCCATAATCAAAACAAAAATATTTTATTAATCGTTTAATAATCTCAACAACTCAGGCTAGGAAATGCACCTATAAATAAGTATTGGAGCAAAAGAGCGAGGTAGACGATAGTTAATTACGAATTTAATCACTTTCTTTTGTAACGTTTTGGTAATCTACGTTCTAAATAATCGTAATTCTGATCTCAAATATTCGACTTTTAGTCGATATTATTTTAATTAATATATATCTTATTGACTAAATCATCAATTATCAATCCAAAGTATTAAGTAAATAATCGACAAGTCACTCTCGACTAGCTTTCTACTACTTTACGTTAATCACTAACTTCTATAATTTAACTCCTCTCTCTAATCTCTCTCTCTCACCTATATGTTAATGCTTAAATATAAGCCTTGATTTACATAAATTGCATTTCCTTCTTGGGGGAAAATTTCAATCGAACAGTATTTAAAGAAATAGATTTTCACCAAGAGGATTAGTAGGAGGCTCGTGAATAGACTCGTTACAATGCTGTGGAAGTCACACAAATTAAATGGTTTAACCGATTCAGAAATGGCAGCAATTCGGTAGAGAGTGACCAGCATTCTAGGAGGACACCAACCGTGCAAAATGCCGCTTTTTTGTAAAGTCTGATAATGAAAGATCGTCGTTTGACCGTACGAGAGACAGATGAACAAATTGAAATAAGTACAAGTTCTCCACACGCAATTTTCAGTGATGTTTCTCAGAGCGGTTGGGAAATTTTTTCCCAAGCTTCAGTTGTTGGAACAGAATGTACTAAGTCGTTCAGTTTCACAGAACTATTAAACACCATTCACGCTGAAGCTGATCTCATGTGAATTCAGACTGTTCCCTAAAATGAAAATACCATTGAAGAGATCCAGTTTCTATTGTAGGAATGAATGAAGGGGTAGAAAGCGATAACGGATTAGAACACCATTTCAAAAGAAGCCTTCCAGAAGCGTTTTTCGGCAGTGGAAGAAATGTTGGGCTAAATGTGTGAAGGCGCAAGGGGCCTGCTTTGAATTTGGTTAGGATCCTAATCCTACAAAGTATCTAAGATATTTTACTGGCCAATGGTCAGATATTTTTAACAGATCTTGTATATATTGCAAATATGCATTTATTAATCAACAAATGAATGTTTCTAGTGCAGTATCATAAGGCCGTTAAAGAGATGTAGAAAAATGTAGCAGAAAAAAGGGCTTTGAGTTATATTTTTAAGAAATGTGCTACATATATAATATCTTAATGTAATCAAATTATATTTATCAAGATTAGAATAGCCGGCTGGGTGGCATGGTTGGTTTGTCGCTGGTCTTCTGCACCCAAGTTTGCTGGTTCGACCCCGGCCCAAGTCGGTGGATTTTCATGATGCAGAAAGTCGACTGGCATGTAAAATATCCCTAGAGTGTCTGTTTGGGTTGGGTGCTCTCAGCAAAATTAAATCCTAGTACAGGTTTGCATCGTCAAAGCTCAGGTGCCTCCCTCAAGGGAGGAAACTGGGCGTCAAAATTTCCTGCGGTGATTGGTATCCGCCTATAGGGTGCCACACTAAAAAAAGAAACCAGATTCCAGGGAATGTACTAGGTTTGCAAGGTAAAAAACCAATCTGCAGCCCATTAGAAATAAAAAAAAGACTACTTATTTGTTGAATTTCTTTAAAATTCCAAAACATGTTACTTTGTTAGCCGTATAGTACTGCAATTTGGAACTTTATAAAGGGGTTACTAGTACTCATTAAAAATAAAAACAATAACTTTATTAAAAAATCTATAACTAAAAATTATCAATAGCAAGAGAAAACTTCACATTAAATATATTTTACTATACAGTTATTTTTCATATAAATACTTTAATTAAATAAATGTAACTCGCATTTAAGTAATTAGTCCTGCGCTTATGCTTAGTTTATATTCATCTAGTTTACTTTAATTTTAAAATGTTTTTAGTATTCAAATATTTGTTGTTACAATTTGCTATTTATTTTAAATTTCATTAGCTTCAGATATAAAAGGATTCTGTGATGTTATTTGTTTTTGACATCCAAATAAGAAAGCCATAAATTTGAAATGAAATTTAGTCGTTTTAATCCATTAATAAAATTTAAGTCTCTCTAATTAAATTTCCTTCTCTGTATAATTAAATTCATAATCAAATATTCATTAAATGAAGTGCAATTAATAATAGAAATGTAAAATTTATAGAAAAGTGCAGAAAATTTTTTTAAAAAGAAAATCCTGCATTTAAGAATTAGTTTACAAATAAATGTATGCATATTAATATGCTAAGAATTATATTATGTAGCATGCATTCACATTAAAAATATTTATCTTTTTATAGACGCTTGCAAAAATAATCATAAAAAATAATATATTTTATTTCATGAGTTCATTTAATTATTCACGAGTTATTTTCAATTATTATGTATATTATTATAAATTGTTAATAATATAACTATCATATTAAAAATTTTTAGGCTATATTAACTGTATATTAAAATTAGTCCATAATTTTTAATCTTTATGTAGTAGCAACATTTGTATTAATGAAAAAAAATTTCATTTCTGTAAAAAATATTAATATAGGAATATTTTATGCTTATTATATTACATTCTCAACAAAGAAAAAAATATTATTTCAAATAATCCTTTGTAAGAAATCTTTTGTTTTTATTAAACCTACCGCATATTCCATAAAACATAATATATACCAGAGATGGCGAACCTTTTAAAGACGTGGGTCAAATTTTGTTCATATTTTTTTTAGTACTAGCTCGTGGGTCATTAATGCCCTTTGCATCAGAGTTAAGGTTAAAACTTTTTAACTGAGTATTTTTAAAACTAAACATCTTTAAATTCAATTGGCTTAACGATTAAAAATAAGCGAGGTTTGACGATTTAAAATTACTTTGTAGGGTTAAATGTTCTGAAGTGCATGGTGCAAATGACAATGAGTGTTTGAATGAACGAGGAGTAACGAAAATTACATACTACAAACACTCATGGACAAAAAAAAATAGCGCACCAAGAAAAAGTAATCAAAATGAAATACATACGTAATGACTAGTTTGATATAAGTAAATGATTAAAAAATCAAAGGAAAAGGATCATTTATTTCAGTGAAAAGGGCAGAAGAACGGAGTATTTAATACTCTGAACCCCCTCTAGCGCGAATGCATGATGCGATACGATCGGGCATTGAGGCATATATAAGTTCTGTATGATGTCTTGAGACATTTCGTTTAATGTTTTCTGTAATCTTGCGTCTAGTTCGTTCAAACTCATGAGATGCCCAACTTGCCGTCCCAATTGGAGACAAATCTGGGGATTGGTCCGGCCAAGGAAGGGTAGTTACGTTGAGGAGACAGACTTGTGACACCCGTGCCGTGTGAGGCCGAGTATTGTCTTGTTGAAAAACTCTCCTGGGAGCCGTTGCATGAGTGGCAACACATGTGGTTGCCGGATGTCATGGACATACCGCTGGGCTGTCATGGTGCCACGGATCAATGCTAGGAGTGACAATGTATTGTAGGCAATGGCACCCCATACCATCACGCCAGCGGTGGGAGCGGTGTGTTATTGTAAAGAAAGGCAGGATTGAGGGGTTCACCACGGGGTCTCCACACACGAACACGATTGTCATCACTACTGATATTGAATCTGAATTCGTCGCTAAAGACGACATGGTTCCATTCCGCTGCAGTCCAGTTTCCACGTGCGCGGCACAACTCTAAGTGGAGGCGTTGATGGGTGGGCGTCAAGGGTAATGGGCACCGTAATGGACGCCGCGATCTTAAATGTCCTTCAGCCAGGCGCCTTCGTATGGTTCGAGAAGACGCAGGGACCCCTAGTATATGTGCCTCGATGGCGGCCGACGAAGCAGTTGGCTGTACGCGTGCATTTCTTACGCTGTGGCTGTATTCTCGACGATTGGTCTGTCGAGGGCGTCCTGAACCTGGTCTTTGTGTAAATGACATCACTCGTATCCACTGGTGCCAGCACCTCCTCCCAACATAATCAGAGCTGCCTAATTGACGAGCTACTCGCCTAGCTGACGACCTAACTTCCATAATGCCGATGATTCTACCCCTCTCAAACGTCTACAGCTGTTCATATTGTCTTCGAAAACGGCGTAATGGCAAGTCTACCTCAGCGCTTCCTTTGTAAACGATTCAGCATACTCAAACAAGCTTTAGTTACCGGTTTTATACTCCACGGAGAACGACGTTAAATGCGCTCTAACCAGCTATACGTAATGCGCAATCACGTTGCATTTCTAATCATTTGCAAATCTCCCCAACGTGTTCTTTCATGCTAAGTTTCGTTACGATCCCGCTACTATTTCTTGGTTTCGCTAATTTTTTTTTCGATGAGTGCATATTGTGAAGTATTATTTATTAGTACATATATATATATATATATATATATGCCTGCATTTTTTTGATAAAATGGCAAAGTCTAGCTCTGTTAAAGTTGTATGCAGTCATATTCCATATTCTATCAAATTATTTGGAAGAGTCAAAAATGAAGAAGTTTTTACTGGGATTAATAACTTTTTGTTAGAAATATTTAAGATTCTTTTATAATTGAAGGGGAAAAATTTACTGTTGCAAATTTACTCCAGACATATCTTAACGATATTATTTTTGGCGATATTTTTTTTTTGTAAAAAAAAGGAATTAATAATTGGGGTAAATTGTTATTTAAAAGTGATTTAAAATTTAAAATTAAAAAAAGGGATAGTTGAAAGTCATTAAAGCTAAGATCTTTTTATCAAATGTGGTTACTGCAGTGAATCCCAACAATTTATTTACTGAAAGATAATATGAGCATATTTTTATTAATAAAATGAACAAAAAAGAAATCAGTAATGCATTCGCAAACGATATCCGAAACGAAAAGTAAAGCGATTTTAATGCAATAAAAACGTCAGCTTCTCTCTCTAAAGCAAAAACGGTGGGCGAAAGCAGAATAATGCTTTGTAGACACAATAAATGCGTCAGCTTTCTAAATGAAAACGGTGTCTGTAGACAAAATGAAGTTATGTGTCAGCATCCTGAGCAAGGGCAGTTTTCTAAGACAGGGTAAAGGTGTGCGTCAGTACCCGTAATGAATGATAGTGTCCAAAGACAGTGCAAATGTATACAGATACAATATAAACGTGAGCTTCCCAAGCGAGAACAATCTTCAAGACAGGGTAATGCTATGAGACAGCCTCCTAAATAGGCGCTCTCTAAAGACAAGGTAATGCTACAAGTCAGACACCTAAATGAGGACGGTCTTCAAAGACAGGGTACAGCTATGAGTCAGCATCCTAAATGAAGACGGTCTTTAAAAACAGGGTAAAGCTGTGAGTCAGCATCCTAAAAGGACGATCTTCAAAGACAGGGTACAGCTATGAGTCAGCATCCTAAATGAAGACGTCTTAAAAACAGGGTAAAGCTGTGAGTCAGCATCCTAAATGAGGACGGTCTTCAAAGACAGGGTACAGCTATGAGTCAGCATCCTAAATGAAGACGGTCTTTAAAAACAGGGTAAAGCTGTGAGTCAGCATCCTAAATGAGGACGGTCTCCAAAGACAGGGTACAGCTATGAGTCAGCATCCTAAATGAAGACGGTCTTTAGAAACAGGGTAAAGCTGTGAGTCAGCATCCTAAATGAGGACGGTCTCCAAAGAAACAATAAAGCTTTGAGTCAACAGCCAAAATGAGGATGGTCTCCAAAGACGGGGTAAGGTAAAGTGATACAATAACAGCGTGAGCTTCCTAAGCGACGACGGTTTCCTAAGAAAAAAATAAAGCTATATTAATATAATAAAAACGTCAGATTCTCTCTGTCTACCGTTTTTACTCAGAAAGGCTTCAATGATATAATCGATTCGCTATTGTACAGTATTAGTGAGTTTGAACTTGTTTTTAATTATTTTCAGACAGTTTTAAATGAAAAAAAAATGTTTTTGATGTATCTCAGTAGGGGTATATTTTATTATTTCATCAACATATTTTTATGTAAAAGTAATTGAGTTATTGAAGGCTGTATATGTCATTAACTTTAACTAATTAAAAAGGAACAAAATATTTAAGACCGCACAATCAGAAGTCATTTCAATTCTTCAAGATTTTAAGGTTCCACGGCATACTCGAAATAGTAATATACTAAAATCTAGTCTTCGCTCTTTTGGTCAATTTCATTTTCTTAAGGTATTGAATTTCTTTTTGCGTACCTTAGTTAAGATTTTACTGATTTCACCCCCAATGGAAAATGTGATAAGTCTGGTGAAAAAAGACTCAACAACTTTTTTTTAAAAAGTAATAAATGGCGTGGTCGAATGGTGAATTTCACCACTGTCAGGCAGAATTCTTTTTTTTAATGGTAGCAAATAATTAATTTCTACAGTTTTATTTTTAATTATGATTTCCTACTTTTTTTTCACTTCCCATAATGAAGCCGCTTTTTTAGTATTTAATTCTTCTTTCATCCTCAAATGATTTATTTTTAATTTTTTTTCTGCTTTCGCTTATTTTAATTTGTTTTTCTACAATCTTTTTGAAATTCTTCTCATAAAATTTCCCTCTTCACTTTTCTGCGCCGCTTTACTTGGAAAATAAAGGAATTTCTTTTTATTCCACTTTTTAAATCGTTTTAAATGGTTGTAATTCTACAGTTCTCAGTTGTTCATCAAGTTCCAGTAATATTTTTTTTATTCTTCATATTTCGTGAGGTGCGAGGCGGCCATCTTGAATAATATCTACTTTCCGTCTGTAGCCTGTTAGATAAACTAGCATAGATTTAGAAGAATTAAATATTGCACTTAAGAAAAACGAGTACACTTGAAATAAACGAAAGATATAATAACTACTATATTTAGAGGACCAGAGCACAGTAGTTGTGTTCAAAATTATGGCAAAAGAGTTTTACTTATGTAGACGCCACCCCATGAATACGAATAAATTCGAATCTATATGTTGTCTTGCAGTTCCGTTACGTTTCTTATTCCGCTAAGCTCTATAGTCTTTTGGGTACTTACGTATTAGACCATATTTTTAGTAATACTTCACTGCGTTCCCTTTCGAAGAAAATAAGTTCCCAAATTTAATCATTTTTCACAACAGAATAAAAGAAGAAGAATACAAAAAAATTAATTAATTATAATAATAATATTTTCGATCAGATTATTGTCCTTGAACATGTGCAAGAACAGTTCAAACTGTGAAGGATATTATAGCCACATTTTGTTTCAATTTCGATTATTGTTAGTGTTATTGGAATTATTTACGCATAGTAAATACTCATTGGATGTTCTTCTCTTATCTTAAGTGGACTTCTATTGGTTTTTACAAGCGAGTGAAAAATTTTTTTCAACATGAAACGACTAAACATTTTTCATTAAATAACGATGTTCATCAAAAATGTTTGTGAAAAATTATGGTGCTTAAGAAAACGTACACTTAATCCTTTTTATCAGCATGTAAAAATAACCTAAGAAGCAAGCGAAAATGATGGAAGCTAAACTATATAACACTAAAAGTTTTAAAAAAACTACTAGCAAACGTAATAATTTTTGTCTTTTTACCTTACACGTGTGCATTAATTCTTAAAAGGCTGCAAAATTTTTTGAACCTGAAGAGAAATTTTTTGAAACACACTTGTGTTGTTTTTACACAAAATCAAGATTCTCAAATTTCTGTCTTATCCGTATCAATTCTGGAACTAAATAAGAAATTCCGAAATCAAGTTGCCACAACATAACCATTTTTTTTTTAAATATATCGTTTTTTAAAATTAGGAATATATTTTTCTTATTCTACCCCATTCTTTCTAAAGAATATCATGAAACACAAATGAAGGTTTAATTAGGTTTAATTTCTTCCCTAGTGTATCTTCTGTAATGGCCCCCAACTTGCATATGCAAAGAATTAAAAGTTCTAAAATATACGCAAAAAAAAGGCTGTCCAGAATCGCATATTTATTAAATTTTTTTACCGTGGTACGTGTGACTTGCGCTGATAAGCAGCGATTTAGATATTTCGTGTTTGTACAAACTTAATAGAGAACATAAATCTTTTTTGCATACACAACTTATAAATTTTCCTTTCCCTTTTTTTAACTCGCGGAACCCCTAGGTTTGTTTCGTGGAACCCCAAGTAGTATGGGCTACAATTAAAAATACTTATATTTAGAATACAATAATTTGAGAAGAAATTTTGTATTAACATACCTAATACATACATATACATACATACAAACATACTACACATTACTTTTAAATACGTTCGAAATGCAAGTTCAACACTACTGACTGGGGCAAGCCAAAAATTGCTGTTACAAAGAATAAGAGACATGTGCATGGCCCCCATCGGCATCTCACAGGGTGAAACAGGGAGAAGACAATACAAGTGCAATGGAAGTCTCTTTCTACAAACATAACTGAACATAACCTTACAAAAGTGCATTTCATCCGAAGAAAGTGCTTTAAATATGATTATTTGCTTTTAATAGTCGATTTTTTTTCATCAAACCAAATGTGCGTAAAATTATACACTTTATTTGATATTTTGTAAACACTTCTGCTTTTTTCAAATGCTACATATCTTCATATACATATGTTGTCATTTTCGTAACTTTGGAACTATAATGCTCAAACTAAAGGTTATAGACAGCCTTTAAATTGATTTTGTGCCAATACAGGGCTTGAAAATTTACAAATAGAATATAAATAATCCACACAAGTTAGAAAATCTAAATAAACCCGCATAAGCAAACAAGTGGTTGCCTAGCAATCGTGGGTCAGTTAAAAAGCTTGCTTGGAACAGTGGCTGGCCCACGGGTCATAGGTTCGCCATCACTGATATATCCTTTCGTATAAAATTATAACTTTAAAAATGACTTGAACGTGTTTTTAAATTTGTAATATCTTTTATACATAAATACATAATAGCATTTTAAAATAAAAGTTTAATGAAAAGGTTTGACATTGAAATTTAATTTTAAAAGATATAAGTATGAAAATGGCTTCTTATTGTTTAGATTTATGTAGCGCAAGTATTGCTTCTCTTTTAAACAGTTAGCTAAGATTTTAACACTAAATTATAATAAATATTTTAAAGAAAAAAATACGAAGATTTTTTTTCAAAAACACTTAACTTTAATCATTAAATTTTGAGTGAAAAAAATGTATTATTATATATTTTGTTTTTTTTTTAAATATACCTAAGAAAAAAATTCAGTTAATTATTTAACGTAGATTTTGTCTATTAAAGACCTTATTTGTTTTTCGAATACTAAATAAATTCCACTTAAAACAGAAAAATTCACAGCTTTAGTTAAATATTTCTTTCTAATTCTTCTGTACAACTGCGTTGTATGATCATCAATGAAATTGGTTAAAAATTTAAGTACTTTATAGAATTTATTATTGTGGAAAAAATTTACATTATTTAATTATATTTTACATATTTTAAAATTGATCATAGACTGCTAATGTTTAACAGTTTAAAAAATATTGAAAGAAACAAGTGATACAGAAGTATATCCCACTAAGATTGGCGAATGTCCAAGTATCTGAAATATTGAGCAACTAAAATTGTAAAGAGAGAAAGAGTCATTGGACTAAAATAGAAAAAATATTAAGATTTCTAAAGTTGTCACTGATTTAGGACAGTAAAATAAGGTTAAGCATAGCTTTATGGACCCAACCTTCCCTATCAGCAGAAATTTTCGCCGTATTAAAAAAAACAGAACCCTTTTAAAAATTAGGCCTATATCTACATGTGGGAAGAACACAAAGCAATAAAAATAAAAAGAATGTATGAATATTGAAAATAGGTTTCTCACAAGAGAGATAATTTCTAGAGCAAACTTGTAAAAATAATTAATAAGAAAAACAAAACAAAAAATTTACTTGTATCTATGCTAACCAATAAATTTTTTAAGACAATATATCAAATATTTAAGACAATTTTAAGATAATAAAAGATTTTGCTTAATTTAAGATTTTTGTAATTTTAAGACAATATTCTGATCCTACACTGTATGACGTGTTGATTCAGTGAAATAAAAGACTGAGGCGCCAACTTGTAGAGTTTTTACTTAACTAAACAAAGCGTAAGTTAGATTAAAAGTAAAAGCTAAAATAATTTTGAAATGCATTTAAAAATGAATTTAATTGGACAGTTGTAATCCAGGCAATATTCACATTTTCAGAAACGAAATTATTATTTCTTTTTACAAAATTTAGAGTTATAGTTAAAACTTATGTAGTTTTTACTTGACTAAACAAAGTGTAAGGTAGATTAAAAGTAAAAGCTAAAATAAATTTTAAATGCATTTAAAAATGAATTTAATTGGACAGTTGTAATCTAGGCAATATTGACATTTTCAGAAACGAAATTATTATTTCTTTTTATAAAATTTAGAGTTATATTTCTAAATATAGATGTGTGTAAGTTGCTACACCAGAATGCCCTTTTTATAATGTTAAATTCAAAAGAGTCTCTTTTATCAAAAATAATACTTTTTAGCAAATTTTTTTAAACGTTTAATTGAACGTCCAAAAAGTTTGTTGACTCATTATAGTAATTGATATTTAATAATTTCAAATATTGTGCATAATAACTAAAACTATTGACATGCTCTACTATATTACTAAAAATATTTAGTCATCTATGTATCTAAATAAGTAACAAGAGTCATAATCATTATTTTTTCATGTGCATAATAGTGCATATAGATATTAGTTGAATAGTTACTGGCATGCCCATTTTGTGGTAGCCCTCTAATTTGCTGAAAGTAACAGTTATTATGAAAAGTATAAATTTCATTTAATAATAATTGGATAACAGTAAGATATTTATCATATTTTATTAATTGATTTAAATAATATTTATTATAAACTTTTTTGAGAATTTTTATCATGTCTCCTAAATTAATGGAATTAAATAGATCCTCAAAGTCATAGGTAGGAGTAGAGATAGTATTTTTACATTGCATGTAAACTGAAAATTTTCTTTACTATTCTTTACTATAAAATGGTAACTAATATTGGATAGTGTGTGCGCATATTTATAAATTTACGACGTCGAATATGATGTTAAGTTGTAAAAAAATGTTTACAACTTTCTTTATATACGTAAAGGTAAGATCTAATACCCAATGTACTTATTTAAACTAAAAATTACCTCCTCTTATTTCTCAACAACTTTTAATATTACAATTAATCATTTATTTAAGATTTTGCGTAAATATTTACGAAATAGAAGTCTGTTTCTTTTGTAGTAAATAAGTATACGATAACAGAACAATTTCAATAAAGTAATAAACACATAATAAAGTTATTATTAGTCTTATTTGAAAAACGCTAAATAAGTTTAACACCCTTCAACAAAACGTTGACATGAATACTAAATAATATATTACGACATAAATTTTGAGCTCTCTAGTGCTGCATTCATTATCAGTGAAAAATAAAAGGTCCTGTTTTTGCGCATCTTAAAAATAAAAATGCTTTACAAATATTCTTTCACAACTAATATCAAGGAATAATATATATTTTACATTTAAAATACATTATTATATGATCAAAACCAATACTCTGTTGTTGTAAATTTCTAAGCATTTGCAATATCCCTTGTTTTCCTCAGCCCATACATTTACATTATTTTTAAATAACATTGTGCAAATATGATAGGAATAAGAAGTAATTGAAGAAATATGTATTTCAAAATATTTATGAATGATCACTTCCCTGCATACAGATGGCATCTGAAATAATTTCCCAATGTTACCGAAACATACAAAATATTGAATGTAATATACTTTATCCGTAAATTTAGAATCCCTCCCCACTAAAAAAACTTTCTTTTGAGCGCTAAAATGAAAATGCCTCGATATATTTTCGCTTTAAAACCGAACTTTAATCAATTGAATCAAAGAAAATAGATTTCCCTCTGAAACTGCGGAAGAAAATTGGTTGCTATGGCGACAAATATAAAATGTCATTTTTATACATCTTGACTTCCGAAAGCTAAGAAGAAAACAACTTTTTTAGCTTTCGTTATTTTCGTATTGAATAAAATTCTATTTCCCTTTAGCATAAACGTTTTGAAATGTAAGCGCGTATCTCGTTTCAAAGCAACTTGTTTATTTAAATCTTTTTTCCCCCCTAAAAGCGGCATCATTATCTGCAACCCATATATTCTCTTCTCGTTATATTTTTGAAGGAAATATTACCAGTTATATATATAATACAGTTGAAGCTATATTAAAATAATATTCTGTTCTCAAAAATATCATACTCAATATTTAATTTATGTTAAACTTTTTACATGAGATGTTTTTGAAATATCTCTTAGCATATTTAAGGAAGACAGTTCAACAATTGTACAAACATAGGCACGCATTTATTAGATTCCAACTATTGGGCATATTTGTATGAAAATTCTTTCGTACTGCTATCAAATATCAAAGAAATTTCTAATCCTTTGAAAATTTAATCCTGAATATCACTTCTAAATTTATATTTAACAATGTGATATTAAACACAAAAATGACTTGTTATGTAAAATACTTAATATATATATAATAAACCTAAATACTAAAGTACATCATAAGAATTTTCAAGCAAAGAAGTCATAAAAAATGCATTTTTATATTACAATTATTATTATTAAGTTAGAAATCGGCTATATTTAAAATATAATTTGAAATCCCCCAATTATTTTTTCTTATAGTCACTCCAAATATTTTAATAAAATGCAAAATAAGGAAAATTTGACAAAAAAACAAGAAAAAAATTGTAAGCATAAAATCTAGAGGGGGAATTTTATTTCCTTCTCAACTTAAAATACTTTCCGTGTTTTACTGAAGAGAGAATTTTTGGTTCAACAGCAAATTTTTACTAAAATGAGTGATTCTGATTTTTTTTCTCGTGCAAAGGAGGCTCAAAAGAAATAGGTTTGGGTATATTGAACCAAACAAGAGGTAATATGAACTAAGGACTGTTGGAGAAAAAGGAGAATAACTAATGTATTGATTAACAAGGAGGAGTGTAGAAATAGAAAAAGATTTCTAGGGCATTCCGAGGAACCAAAGATCTTCCTCGTTTATCAAATATAGGAAGCATACATATAAAGTTAATATCCTTCAGGTAACCCAGGGTCGTAAGTCTTGTATTTAATTATAGAAGACAACACACACACAAAAACTTTTATAATATAATCCTATAATATGACATGCTCACGGGAAAAAAAACGTATAACACCCAAACATGCGCACGCAATCAACTGAATTGCCAGAAGTCATGAGACAGCTACATGCAAATATCCAAATACTTGAATATTTCATGTAGCGAATACTTCCATTTGTACTTGAGTGATTCCCATGAAAAGTTTTTTCATAGGTTAATGGTCGCTTGACGGAAGCTAACAGACTTTGAATATAGAATGCTGTTTACAGCTAGATTAATAGAGAATCCCTTTTCTGAAATTGTTAAGGAATTTAACACTTTTTTTTTTACTTAAAGTGCCATGGCTGTTTCAAGAATGTACAATTTCCTGTGCCTTATCTCCTACCATGGACAACGTAGTGACTGACTACATCAGCGTTTCTCAAACTGTGGGGCATGCCCCTAGGAGGGCATGATAACTCTACAAGGGGGGCTCGAGCATATTTTTTAACATTTATAAGCCCGTGCACCACGCAATGTATAACCGGGCATACAACACAGACAGAAGAAAGGATTACAACACAAACATCCTGCTTCTCCGGGATTCGTACCCAGTGCTCGAGCATATTGAAATGTCGAAAACAAAAGATTATTCAAAGAAATTATTAATTTACTGAAAGTAACAAACAAAATACATTCTGACATAGTAAGGAATAAAGTACACACATATTTACACTGATATAATACACTTATAAAAATGTATCAGTACTGCACAATGTATTTTATAATTAATTTAACAATACTAAGTTAAGAACAAGTTTAATAAATACCAGTGACCGCATGGGCTTGTCATATATAAAATTATATGCAAAAATTAATATTTATCTTCATAATTTGTACGGTTTATAATTAATCCCTTAATTGCCGATTAAAAGTTATGTGATTGGCTCCCCAATGCCATCGTTTTCTACGTAAGGGTACGTATGAGAATATAGGGGAGCGGGTAAGAAAAGGAATTAATAAGCAAATCCTCTGAAATAAGTAAATCCTCCGCAAACACTGTCAAGTTACTCTAATTGTATTTCAATGCCTTCGGAATAATTATGTGGATAGCAGCGCAGAGAAAAGTTCGTTCTTTGGAAGGCGTATATATACGTCCAAGGTAGTTAATGCTTTATCAGAGTGAGACGTTTATATACGCTGGTGGAATTAGGAAGTTAAAGTCGTATTCTAGCTTTAACGTTAAAGTATAATTTTCTTAAAATCTATGCACTGATATTGTATGAAAGGGGGCGCGATAAATATTATGATTGAATTTTGGGTCGCAAATATTGAAAGTTTGAGAAGTACTGGACTACATCTTTTTAATGAACGAGACGAGCGATATCTACGTAAAGTATGTCTGTGTTACCAGAAAAGCAGCCAGAAAACCGCAAAAACTAATGTGGGACATGCGATCGGTGTGTTCTTGAGGTCAGTGCAATGAAATGTTTTGTTCATGGGATTTGGCAGCAAAATATTGCCTCAACTCGAATGCCGTTACAAACAAGACACAATAAATGAGAGCTTCAGCGTGGCTCGTAAACTTAATGTTTAGTAAGGGTTGATAATATAATGTTCTGGATTGAAGCAGATCTCACTAGTCTATTGACCGTGTTGTCAACAAGGTGCTGTGGAAATCGGCTTTGCTGCTAATTGTGTGGGCTGCTATTAAATGACATTGAATGAGTTTTTAGCTCTAAGTGCACCAATCATTGATCTTAAATTTTAATGTTCAGTGACTTGGAGACCATTTGTAACCATTTATGAACCTTATGTGCTCAAACAATGAGGAAATTTTCCAGGGTAGCAATGTGCCATGTATCTGGGTTGGCATCCTTCATGATTGGTTAGAGAATCATTCCGCGCATTTCTATTGAATGATATGGCCACCTAGATCTTCGGAGATGAAGCTAATTGGACATGTATGGAACAGGATCGAAAACTGTTCTTGCGCAAAATTCTGCTCAGGCAATACTTTAGCATTTAGAATGGCTGTAAGTATTTATGATTTCATCAGGGATAGATTTTTTAACCTCCTTACTGCCTTCGGTACATATATAAATCTCACTTAACTGGGACATTAACTGCCTTAGACGTATATATTTCCAAAATAAGACCCTTTTGTATTTTTGCCACTATCAACAAAATTGTTCCGAAGGACTTGGAATGAAATAAAATGACATTGACAGTATTTGAGAAGGATTTACTTGTTTCTGAGAAGAATTGCCTGTTTATGCCTTTTCTTTCCTGCTTAATACACTACATATTCGCATCTATGTAAAACACGTTGGCACTAGGGAGTGAATCGCTTGACTTTAAACTGGCAGTTAAGGGGTTAAGTTAATGTCACTTTCAGTTGCTGAACTTCGACAACCTAAATTAGCTAAAGCCCGATATATTAAGTGGTATCCCATGACTCTTAGCACTTCAATGTTCATATTTCTCATACACTATATAGTTTGAATCTGCCAAGCGTCCATTGGAAGTCAACACTTAACAAAAATTTTGGATCCGTAATAAATTTAGGAAGGAAATAATATATAATTATTAGTAGTCATTGAACAGATAATATGTATATTAGTATTATAAAATATTCAAAAGGTAGAAAAGTTTTTTTAAAATTTTATTGCTGCATAATATAATTCGACGAAAAATATAATTATTATTTGCTCCCCTTACTTTCTGCAAGATTCCAAACTTAGAATTTCTTCGACTAATCTGGTAAAGTAATATCTGACGATATTGCATCCCTTCGTCAACTATAAATGTCTCCCAATCGATAACCCGGTTTTCTGTTTCCGTTGCATTATTTTATGGGTGTTGTAAATATGGTTTCCTTGCAGGACACTGCTTACATTTCCAGGAACTATCTTTCTACAATTTTTATCTTTTATACAGACAAATATGAATTTTTTTCTAAAACATTATTTCCAAAATAACATAATTCATTTTGATTTCTCTATTTTTGGATTACAGCTTAAAAGAACTTATGTGAATGTGCTGTATTAAAATATTTTACTGCTTTATCATCATAGCACATATATAAAATAGTTAACAAAGCGTAGGGAAATAAGTTATGAGCTTAAATGCAACAGGAAAAAAAATAGGAATTTTTGTGTTAACGTAAAATACATACACACATTTTATATATCTTGCTATTTAGCTTTAAAAATATGTCATATTTTTAAGGTTAAAAGCACCTTAACGCACAGTAATCTCATTTTATTCAAATGACAAATGATTTTCTTAAACGTGTTAAAAATATTCAATATTCAAATGACAAATGATTTTCTTAAACGTGTTAAAAATATTCAATATTCCTAGCAAGTACTATAAATAATCTCTGTGTTTCTTGTAGAAATATTTTTGTGTAAACTTTAATGTGAAAAGTATCACTTAAATAATTGTTTGTACTTTCGGTGATTTTTTCATCTTTTTTATGTTTCTCTCTTAAATATTTCCAATAGATAACAACTGTCATCAATATGATAGCCATATCCCTGCCATTGAGTCAGCTTAGGTAAAAGATTTGCTGCATTGTATATTTAAAGTATATAATTACCCTTAAATCGTGACTTTTTTTTTCAAAAATTGACAGATTATTTATATGTTTTCATTTTATAGGCCATCTTATTAGCTTTATAAAAATACCAAGTTTTTTGTTTGTCATTCACTAGAACAAAAACAACAAGTGTTTTAGTAAAAGCATATGTCTTAACTTTAAACAGGATGTCAAACTTTAAAACACGTTTTACTCGAAAGTGAGTGTGTGTGTGTGTTTTTAATTCTCAAACCGGGACAGTGATTGCTCAAAAAGCTTTGAAAATATTTGTGTATGTTCTGTATAATAGTAGAGGTGTTTTAACTTTCAGAATTATCAATCACTGTTTTATTACAAAATTTACAGTCCCTTATGTTAATATAATCACTGTTATTTTAAGCAATTTCATATAATAACTAAGATAAAGTGCTTTAGTTTTTGTAAAAATTAAAATATCTCTTATCCTGAAGGTCATCTAAAAATGAATTACATAGCAACACATCACATTTGAAAAATTGAAAATTTGTTCATAAACTTTTGGTATAGAATTGGCCCCGTTTATGTTATTTTTTGTATATAAATTTTTAACAATTTTTTCCCATTTTAGTAATAAAAATTTCTTTTTCTCTTCTTATTTTTAGCATTTTTTAAAAAAATGTACTAAATAAATCTAAAAACCACAAAAATCTCCATATCTTCATTTTTTTAAAAAAGAAGTTGTCGCAGTATTCGATATAAGGAAGAGGTATATAGCACAGTATACATATTGTTATGTTTATGTCCAATTTAAAGCAATATTTTATGTCCATTTTTAATGTATGTGTACGTACTATCTATATGCATGTGGGGAAAAGCCTTTCTTTTGGAAAGTCCACGAGTACACAGTAAATCTATATTCATTAACTATTATATATAGAATGCTTTAATTTTTTTAATAAATTGCAAGGGACTATTTGTGATTAGTATGTTTAATTCAAAAAAATTTAGTTGTAAAGCAAAATGAGTTCAAAGAGGCTTATATTTTATAGTTTTCTTGCAAAGAATAATAAGTTCAGTTACAAAATTTGAAAAACATGCACTTCGCAAAATAGTGTTCTAAGTTTTTTTTTTTAAATATGACAATTTTTCACTTATATATCCTTGCTTTAGTATTTAAATATAGGTTTGATTATTTTATGTTTACAAAGAAAATATAGATTTATAATAGTTTTCAAAATAAAAGCCAAAAGACAAATCATGAGATTTGCTTCAATTCTTTACTTTTTCCTTTTTTTTTTGTCATGTTATTGTAATTTAATTACAATTTTGCTATTTCCAAGAAAAACACTCAGCTGGAGAGGGTGTTGATTTTTTTTAATTTTTTATTATCCTAATTAATTCTGGGTGTTTAGCTTCGTTCTATCCTGAAATCAAATAATTCAAATTATAAAAATAAATATTTATTCTAATTTAAACTATGACGTCATCAACTATTTAGGTATTTGATTGTATACGAATTAGATGTCTAAAGAACTTATTCATATTTCATTAATTAACATTTTTGAGACTAAAATGTTATCTCATCTTTAATAATAGTCGAAATAATACGTTCACTAACAAGATGCAATTGCGAATACAAACCGTTAAGCTTGTTAAAGTGGAAATAATTTATTTTAAGCTCTTCAATGACGCAAAATGGTAGATCTCCATATTGTGAGAGCATTATCAATTTGTATATGATTGCGAAGGAAATACAAGCTTCATTACAAATAAATCTGATCCCCCGTTGAACAAAGTCAATTAAACCTATGCGCAGTAGAGATAATCCAGAGTGAACAAGCATTTGCTGATATTTAGGAAACAAATTTGTATTTTGAATACTTTGTTCTAGAAATCGGGCACTTCTGAATTTCAGCATTTACAGTTATGATAATGTATTTTAACAATATATTTGTTGTGCATGATTTTAAACTCAAGTATGGATTATTAGACTATTAAAAATAGTTTGTTTCATTGTATGTTTAAATTTTTGAGCAGAATATGTGTAACGAAGATAGTTTCAAGCACATGAATAACCATGATAGTAAGTAACAATCAAGCAAAATTTATTTGATCAGTCACTAGAATGCTTCCTGTTATATATTTCCGCTCGACTTAGGGTCCAGTTCCCTAAGTCATTACATGATATAAGTCTCGATTACAAATAATGTGATAGACACTCTGAAGTATCCAATAACGTATTTACTCGACTTTAAGCCGCACCCCAAGTTTTCAAAATGTTTTGTGAAAAAATGTTGCCATCGATTCTAAGCCACACCCCGAATTCTCTACAAGTTTGTGACAAAAAATAAAATACTGCGTATAATCCATAACCAATTTTTTTCTAAAAAAATTAATGAGAAATAATAAGAAGATAATATTTTTTTTTATTTTACCAGTATTAAAACTCTTTTTCAAGTACAATTGACTCTCGAAAATTCGAAGTTGAAGGGACCAAAGAAAAACTTTGAATTATCAAGAGGATAGGAAAAAATTTTCAAACACATTTAAATTTGAAACAATATAATAAAACAACAATTGTACAAATGTATAATATTATCTAAAGAATTTTTGAAAAATACATATTATATACAGTATGAATATTTTATAGAAGTTAAAAGTCCTGTATTGAAATAATACATTTAATACATTCATACACAATCCTACGCATCTCTTGTTCACAATAACGAACCATCCTTTCTAAACACATGTGTAGCAAGGTCACGTGTTAAACGAAAGATATGGACGGCTAACAACAGGTGCGGTTGGTCTATTATCCACTTAAAGGAAGGAAAGCAATAACAGTGTCTTTTCGCCTAAGGAACCGAAAAACACTAAGAAGGGGTAGCAGACAATAGCGGTCATCAAAGGGGCTATGTTACAGGGGAGACACGCAGAGACAACACAACGCAAAACTTGTAATCTGTAACTTGTTTATTACAGGACTGCACATGATAGTGAGTGTACGAATTGTCGAGAGTTTTTAAAGATAACTTCGAATTATCGCGTGTTGTAGTCTGACCAGCCATAGGTTTTACTTCGAAATATTGAGTGTACCAAAACGTATTGTTTTAGTTCGACATATCAAGAGTTTTTCAAGGGACCGAGCATAAACTTCGAATTATCGAGAGGTTTGTATTATCGAAGGTTTGAATTATCGAGCGTTGACCGCATATACATGAACTTAAAATTACTTTAAACGTCAGTACCGTGTTTCGAAAATCATTCGTCACTACCATTGTCACAGCTAACTTCGGCATTGGTGCAGGCGTCGCCATTTTTCTACACGGTATCGTCTTCCGTGCCAACCAATGCATTTGCTATGCAATATTTTTTTTAAATAATGCATAATAGAAGAATGTAAAAAAGCTATTAAAGACTGTTGAACAATTACAAGAAAGAACCTTATCATTTTGTTTATGCTATCGATGTATATTTGTTTCATCTGTGTCAAATTTTCAGTGGCTCTGTTTCCGTTTTTTTTACAAATAAAATTGCCCCTCTTTTCCAACTTCCGTCATTGTCAACTCGCCTTGACACTATTACCAATACATTTAATGTTTAGGTAATTAAAAGAAAGCGGATACAAAAACATTTCCTAAAAACCAGCAGATAACGATGTTTGGGGTAGACTGACTACTGGAGATAAACTACGGAATGGGATAAGTCTTCAATGAAAGTGGACAGAATGGATGATTGCATTTTTTTCTCTTTAGAAGGGATGGAAACTCAACTTTTTTTCGCTCCATGCGACAAATGTTTTGCCTTCGATTCTAAACCACACCCGATTTTCTGCAGTAAAAATACTAGAAAAAAAATGCAGCTTAGATTCAAGTAAATACGGTATTTTCCAGCATCTATAGAACGGCAATGTGAATCGCTGTTTCGTAGATATGAAATTTCCTTTTCGTGTTTGGGCACAGAATATCGAACTTTAAAAATATTTCCAATGTAAACATCAAACGATTATTTTTTTTTTGAAAACAAGAATAAAATGGTTCGAAATTTCGATTCATGTTTTGTGAAAATGTAGGAATATCATCAAAAGCAAAATTTCTTTAGTATTACATTAATGAATTTTTATTTAAGATATCAAATTATATACACTCATGGACAAAAAAATTAGCGCACCAAGAAATAATTGCGGTATCGTAACGAAACTTGGCATGAAGGTACATTTCGGAGAGAAATGTAAGTGATTAGAAATGCAGTGTGATTGCGCATTATGTATATCCGGTAGAGGACGTTTAACGTCGTTCTCCGTGGAGTATAAAACAGGCAACCAAAGCTTGTTTGAGTGTGATGATCGCTTACAAATGAAGAACTGACGTAGATATGCCATTAAGCCATTTTCGAAGACAATATGAGCAGCAGTCGCAATTTGAGAGGGTGAGAATCATCAACATGATGGAAGTTAGGTGGTCAGCTAGGCAAGTAGCTCGCCAATTAGACCGCTCTGATTGTGTTGTGAGGAGGTGTTGGGACCATTGGATCCGAGAGATGTCATGTACACGAAGATCAGGCTCAGGACGCCCTCGACAGACCAGTCGTCGAGAAGACCACCACATCGTAAGAAATGCACGCGTACAGCCAACTGCTTCATCGGCCGCCATCCAGACACAGATAGCACCTTCACTAAAGGACCCTGTGTCTTCTCGAACCATACGAAGGCGCCTGGCTGAAGTGCATTTGGGATCGCGGCGCCCATTACGTGTGCTGCCCTTGACGCCCACCCATCGACGCCTCCGTTTACAGTGGTGCCGCGCATGAGGAAACTGGACTGAAGCGGTATGGAACCAAATCGTCTTTAGTGACGAATCCAGATCCAATCTCCGCAGTGATGACAATCGTGTTCGTGTGTGGAGACCCTGTGGTAAACGCCTCAATCCTGCCTTTGCTTCCCCGTGGTGAACGCATCAATCTTGCCTTTGCTACAGCGACACACCGCTCCCATAGCAGGTGTGAGGGTATGGGGTGCCATTGCCTAAAATACATGGTCACCTCTAGTATTGATCCGGGGCACCATGACAACCCAGCGGTATGTCCATGACATCCTGCAACCACATGTGTTGCCACTCATGCAATGGCTCCAGGAGCCATTTTTCAACAATGCTTGGCCTCACATGGCAAGGATGTCACAAGACTGTCTCCGCACTGGGATCATTTGGGACAGAGAGTTGGGCATTCCACGAGTTTGAACGAACTAGAGGCAAGGTTACAGCAAATATGGTACTAAATGTCTCAAAACATCATACATATCTTGTATGCCTCAATGCCTGATCGTATGGCGTCGTGGATTCGCACTAGAGGGGGTTCAACAGGGTATTAAATTCTCTTTCTTTTGCATTTTTCTCTGAAGTAAATGATCCTTTTTCTTTGATTTTCTAATCATTTACTTATATCAAAGTAGTCATTACGTATGTAAAATTTCGTTTCATTTTGACGACTCCTTCTTGGTGCTCTAGTTTTTTTTGTCCATGAGTGTATATGCTATTTCTTAATATGCTTAATCTGGAAAATTATAATACGTACACATACTGTAAGAATTATTTATCATTCGTAGACAATTTATACATTCTGTCTCTGTAAAATTCAAATCCAGAATATTTTTAATTAAAACATTTAAAAACATATTTAAACACTCGAAGTTTCATTTATAACATTTTAAAATGATGTTTTTAGTATTTTTCATAATTCAGGTAAGAAGAAAAGTTCATGTATGGGGGGGGGGTAAATAAATGTTCTGTTTTATAAAAAGGAGGATTACAATTACAATTACAATTTGAAAATTACAAAAAAAATGCTATTTATGGCAAATTGTGTAAAATCGATTCAAGAGTTATAAACTTTTGTTTCTTTAATTCAACATTGTTTTTACAAACAACTGAATAATTTTAGTAATAACAATAAATCAAATCAAGTAATTTTTTTAAAGCAACTTAAATATAGTATGTATAGTATTCTTATAAAATTATTTTAGCATATCATTTTCAAATCTATTAAGTCTATCTCCTACTGATAAATTAATTACTTTTTTGTATTATAAGCCTCTCCAAAATAAATTAATTTTGATATTTTTCTTATTTTCTATTTTAACACAATACACGCCAAAAGAAAAACACAAAGCTAATTTAAATCTTAAGAAAGATGATGCATAATTCTATTGAACCAAACACTGGGTTGAAAAAGATGTCAAATATCATCCCAGGAAGGAATTTTCAAGAGCTAAGAAGAAAGAAAAATCTTATAATGCAGATTCTCCTCGTATTTCCCACATATCTTATACCCGGAAGACAGATTCATTAAAACTGAAGATTACCAAAAATATGGGGGGGGAAAGAATATAAGAAAGAGGAAAAAACTTATTTAGATTGGAAAAATATCAGAAAATAATTCAAAAATAATGAGAATCTTAAATATCAATTTATTTATATTCTCAAAGGACTGTTTTTGATGTATGAATAAATTTTTAAATATATTGTGTTTTATTTATCAAGCTAGGCAAATAAATGTTTATGTTGAGATAAAAAGAGTAGATTAATATTATGTCTGGTAAAGACTCTAATTAAATTTATTCTATATGCGTATTCAAAAATTATCATGGTGATAATATCTTTCGTTTTGTATACATTTGATCGCTAGTCTGAAAATCTGAGTAGAGAATAATTCAAATTTAGAATAAGTTACTGAAGTATTTATATGCATTGCTATGTTGTCATTGTAAGATAATTGAATTATACATTATACAGTATTGTTTAAATTTATAAAATATTAAAATAAGAAACAGTATCTCTTTCTTTCTATCTCTTGACAAAATATCAGCATAAATTTAAGATCAGTTTTAGTATATTACATGGAAGTATAGTTTAAATTAAAAAAAGTATAATAGTCAGAGATAACTACTTAATTCATTTTCTTGTCTTCAAAATAGATATTCACAAATGAATTTGAAAATACCTTTAAAAAGTGGCATATATATTACATTTAAATATTTCTGAGCTTTTTTTTTGTCATACTATTCTTTTTCTCTCTTACAGTGTTTGTGATCATACTTTAAGATATTTCTTATTTAAATAGGAAAGGAAAAATCACATTTTAGCGCAATTGAGGAAACCAGGTAGCATTATGATTCCTGATCAAATATAACATGAATAATTACTCTTTTCTTTATACAACTACCAAGTACATAAACACTTTATGTGAATCTCCTTCTTAATAACCGATTTAATGCAGTTGTTATATTTAAGACTATTCTCAAGTAATAAGTTACTTTAAATTAAATACACATGTTTTTGTTTTTTTAAAAAAATTTATTTTTATCCTTGTTACTAGAAATTGTTTGTGGGATGAAAACAACATCCCACGTATAATCACAGCATTCGAAGAAGAAAATATTAAAGAATTTAAATATACATATAATATCATTCTGAGATAATGAGTAAAAAAGGGGTTTTTTTTTATTTTTTTTTCATGAGAGGAAATATACACTGAGTGTCCACCTTATAATGTCCACCACCTTATAATGTCCACCCCATCAATATGTCCTTGGTTCTCTTGATTCATCATTGCATTGACTCTTTTATATAATTTAGGTCGTTTGTGAAATCTCAGACCATGCTAGTAGAAGAGCTTTTTCAAAAGTACAGTGAAATGGAATCATTTTGAATCTAGGCATCATATGTCTCTTTCAACTTCATCCTAAAGATTCTCTGTCGAATTGTCAGGGGACAATCAATAAAGTAAATTTTTCCTCGTGTTTTTAAGCTAATCCTGTAAAATATAACACTACTACAGAAAGCATTATCCTGTAAAAGAATATGCATTATCGTTGGGACAAATGATCAGCATAATAGGATTTACTTAATCAGCCATATAGCTTACGTATGTTTTCTTATTCTGACATATATGCACATGAAAGGATACACCAAAACATGACGTTGTCTCCACTAAATATAAGTAGAGTAGCAATGCATTTATGGCTCAACCTTTCGTGCTGTTTCTACAAAATTCCAACACACGCATTTGCCTCATGTAAATTAAAAGAGATTCGTTGAAAAATGTGTCTATCTAGTCCTTTTATGCTTGAACGAATCAGGACGATCAGTTTCTCTATTTGCTTTCAATTGCCTATTTGCGTCAGAAAACAACCATGTTCGAACTGACCATTGGCTTCCATCGTCATACGATGCTAAGTGTGGCTCAGAGATACTGTGAGGCAATCCTTTATTAAGAGATGGCGCAGTTTACTAAATTGTTTCTACTCTAATTTGTTTCACAATTCGGAAGATTATCCATTTCATTTATACATTCAACACTCGGTGACCGCTACTATTTGCCCGTTTAGACCCATTCTTTTATCAGTTTAGATACACTTTCGTACAGTTGCACTTGAACACTTCAGAAATATCGGGGTATCACTAATACTTGCTTCATGTATCCAAACTCCTACTGCCAACTCATTTTCACAGCCTATGAAATCACACTTTTATCCTCATATATTCACAGAAATTCATTCATGCTACTATTTCAGAAATTCACTAGACTGCCCCCTAGTGGCAGTATTGCGACTAATTTTCTTATTTGCATAAAAATGATAGAAGTAACCTCTGAATGTATTTGATTTAAAAAGAACTGACGTCTGGAATGATTAAATTTTTAAGCACGACTTATGGTTAATTTTTCTATTATTAATTTAATTCCAATGACGTAATTTTTTAAGGAATGTAATTATATTTTTTAAAATTTATTCTGTTGGGGAAGATGATTTATTACTTAGGAGAATATTTTTCAGTTTTCAGCAATATCATTAAAACTCTATTTCGATAATTTTATAAGATAATTGCAGTAGTATAATATTCATAGTGAATAATGCAAATTGAGCGAAAGAATTTACATAAAAATTTCACCTACTCTAAAATGTGACATACTTTGAAATCCGTCCAATATCTCCAATCATTCTTCAAAATATTTTGATTCTCATTATTCTTCGATGAGATGCAAAGAAGGTTATGCGCTTTCGATTAACACAATTGATATATGGTGACGTCATGCATAAATCTAAATAGATGTTGAAGATATTGAAGTAGAGAAATTTATACTGTAAACGTCTTGAACTTAGCGTTTCATTTGTAGTTAAGCTTTGCCCTTTTAAAATGTAACTGAAATAAATTCTGAAACTCGGAGGTGGAAATTGAATCTAATACCATTCCAAACCTTAATACTGAAGTCAAGATAAAATCAAGTACAACTATTTACCTTTTAAAATATTCAAAGTTTTTCTCACATTTTAATGTATATTTTCAATGAGATTTAAGAAATATTCTTCAATTTGTTTCCAATGCAAATCGTGATAATAAACTTTTTTATCCCATATTGCAAAATATTTTGATATGAAATTTGTTTTTAAAATATTGTATTCTTCACTAATGTCCCTTGAGCTCTAAATTAAGTATGAACAAAATCATGTTTAATTTTGTGAAATTGAAGCAACTATGATCTCTTTCTCCATAATTTCGTACTCCCTGTAATACTTTTACGGGAATTCATCGTAAACATATTTCAAAATCTCATTAAAAAGCTCGAATTTTCATTTCAATTGAAAATTATCTTAAACACAACTTATTAAGTAACTAAAAACAAAAACAAAATAGTTATAACTTTTTTACATGAAAACAAACGCATTCATTTACAAAGCATTTCGTTGCAAAATAAAAAAAAATACTTTCTTTCACTTAAAAATATTATATTTTTTTTCCAAATAAAAGGTTACATTCATAAAAAGTAAAAAAAAAATATACATCATTTGAAACAAGTGTAAAAAGGCTTTTAACAAAAACAGTTTTTTCAAGAATTGTAAAAACAAGATTTAAAATTTGTTGTCAAAACAATGATTTTTTTCAACTGAAGAATAATTTTTCATTCAATAAGAATTCTATTTTGCTCAATGTAAACGGTTGATTAGGGCTTACAGTTATTTTTCATTTTTAAAAGGAAAATGACAAAAAAAAAATTCCTTTTATCACTGCGTAAAGTTTTTTTGTAATAATAGGGGGAAATGAAAAAGGGGAATTATTTCATATTTAAGAAAAAGTGTTTTGTAATTTTTTTGCATTGTGAAGAATGTTCCAGATTTCAATTAAGTGGACACTCTTTGAGTAAATAAGTTGTGATCAATAAGAATTTTTTTTTGTCTATTCGATTCAAAATAGCAAATCCTCCTTATAAAAAATAGACTAGTGAAAAGCAATATTAAATGAAAAAATATCGAGTAAAACAAAAAATATATATATAAAGAAAATGTAATAAAACTCACCCACAGGAAGCTACAAAATACTTAATTTTAGTTTATTCAATAATTGTAATAAAAAGTAACAAACGATGCATAATTTTATAACGTTAAGTTAGTATATTGATTAGGTTTTTTTCAAAAAAAAATTATTTACAGCTTAATTGATTTTATAAGACAAAAATCTTAATAAGTCTCATAATTAAATTAGAACTTTTTCCACGTTTATATCTAAACAATAAATTTCTGCTAAACTTAGGTTGAATAAAATTGAATTATATGTTTTATTATCAAAATCTAGTTTAATTTTTTGTTACCTTTCGAAACAATGCTACTGGTTTGAAAGACTCAAAACGATCTGAGTACACTATACTTTTAATTTAAATAATTTACAACTTTTTATGCATTATATATATAGATATAAATATGTATACATACAGTGGTGCCCAAAATTGTGGACACTTTTGAAAATTGTTATGTTTTTTTAAGTTTGTATGCTTATAGAAACGGTTACGTTGCACAAAATGCAAAGGCGTTTACATCATTTTAAAGATAATTTAACTCTAAATTCAATACAAAAAAAATTCCAATATTTGAATTAAAAAAATTATTTCGCAATAACTATCAATGTACAATATAGCGATATTAGATACTGATGATAGCAGCGAGTAATCAGTACTTACTGAGGTAGACTTTGTTTTTATTACAGTTTCACATCAATCATTCATTGAGATGAAAACAGATTTAAGCTCTTCCTTCATTTTTACATGATGCCAAGAAACAATTATAACCTCAATGAGTTCTTTTTTATTTCATGGGTACCTCATTCAGGCAATAGTTTTCAAACGGTGCCACAAGTTTTCGATAGGATTGCAGTCAGGATTGTGTCCTGAACCAAAACAACAATTCAATGATTTTAGAATGATACCAGTCAATCGATTATTTTGCTGTGTGGCAAGGAGCAGAATCTTGCTTAAAAATAAAAGAATAATTGTTTGAAAATAGATCCCTGTCGGAAGGTAGAAGCTTGGGTTCTAGAATAATGTCAATATATTTTCTGACTTTCAGTGTCCCATTGATGATATGAAGGTGACTGATACCATCTTATATGCACGACGAAATCATAAAATTATATGGGTACTTCACAGTTACCTGTATGCAGTCAGGATGCAGCATTTCTTCAATTCTACTCGTTACCTATTTTCAGCCATCATTGACGAATAACGACATCTTAGTTTCATCGCTCCATACAATTTGTGACCACTAGTCATTTGCTCAATTAATATATTCCTTTGCCAACTGTAGTCTTTTTTGCACTGTAGTAAAGTTAAATAAGGCTTCTTTCGTGGAATTCTACCTCTCACAAGGTGAGGGCACGACTAAGGAAATTCATTTTGGTACAAGACTTGATGTAATATTAGTAATCCTTTAGGATGTTCAATGCTCAATATATCAGAGCCGAATGGCCAGTGAATTCGGAGAAAATAGCCTTCGGAATTCATGCTAAGCTTTTACAGAATTAAGTTTTAATTACCTCCAGTGACGCAATGACATAAGTAATGCACCTGCATTCTACGCGAGTGGATAGGGCTCGAAGAGCGTGATCAAATTTGTTTCCAATTGTTTTTATTTTTTAAAATTATATAAATTTATTTATTTTAATTAATTTTTTTTAGAAAAATTTACTAAATAGTAAATTATATTTTATGTAATTGATTTGTATTCTATAAAGTAAAATAATTACTGAATGATATAAATGTTTATGTTAACTTTTGCAAATTTATTTTATATTAATAGATAATATTAGAATAAAATATATTATAATGAATGTTAAATTATATTTTATATATTAATTAGTTACAATATGTATAATGTGAAATAAAATGTATTATAAATAAGAAATTAAAAAATATAAAAACCTATAAAATATATTATTTTTTAAATGAATTATTTTAGAATTAATATAGTAAAAATAATACATGTCTTTTTTATATATTCTTAATTTAATTGTTTTATTATTATAAAATATTTAATAAGCCCTCTTTAAATAAATTTATTTCATTTTAAAAAAGTAGTTCAATGAATTGGAAAAAGTTGATCGCGTGACTCGAACCCTATCCGCCTGCGTAGAAAGCAGGTGCGCTACCAACTATAGTCGCTGGAGATAATTAAAACTTAATTGTATAAAAGCTAAGCATGCATTTCGAAGGCTATTTTCTCCGAACTCACTGGCCATTCGGCGCTAATACATTGAGGGTTGAACACCTTAACGGAGTAGTACTTTTACATCAAGTCTCGTCCCAAAATGAACTTCCTTCGTCGTGCCCTCCTCTTCTTAGTCTAACAGTTTCAAATCATCTGATTGTTTTTGAGTTGACAGAAACACATAATCATTCAGATAACTTCTGATGACCGTTGATGACATGTTTTTATATCCTGGAGACATACTATTTCTGCTTTTCTGTCACCCACAAATGAGGTGCACCATTTTCGGCCTTTTTCTGCTTTGTTTTTTATTAAATATGACTCCTGACATTTTAACAAAACTTTCAGTCTCTAGATGTAGTCACTGAACCACCCACATGTCTTTCAATTTTAACATAGAAAAGACCACTTTCCTTGTCACAAATCTCTTTCTAGGTGTCCAATCTACTTTTTTCCCTTTTTCATTGCTTTTTTACTAAATATCACTGTTGTACGGGCCAGGAAACAGTCCTGACCTCAATCCTATCGGAAACTTGTGGCACTGTTTAAAAACTCTTGACCGAATGAGCTACCCATGAAATAAAAGAGAATTAATTAAGGCTATAAGAGTTTCCTATACCATCATGTAATAACGAAGGAAAATCTTAAAATTATTTTCAGCTCAATGAAACATCAATGTAAAGCTGTAATTTAAAAAAAAGGCCAAGTTTGTTAAAATTACGAACTGTTGATAGAAACCCAACTAAGTACTGGTAACTCAGTGCTATCATGAGTATCTAATGAATATCAATAGTTATTGCAGCATAAGCGTTTTTGCATTTCAAATATTTGAATTTTTTTGTATTGAATTTAGTATTAAATTCTCTTTATAATGATATAAAAGACATTGCCTTTTGCACAACGTACCATTTTCTATAAGAATATAAATATAAAAAATTTAAGAATTTTCAAAATTTTCCGCACTTTTTTTTGGGCCCCACAGTTTATATATATATAACACATGGTATTTTCAGTTTTAATAGCTTAACCTTAGTTTCGGGTAATTTCTGTTTTACCCAAATTTAGTTCGATATTCTTTTGCACCATTTATTTTACTTATATTTTGGTGGGTTTAGATATATTTTTTAGAATATAATTTCATTCATTCGCAGCTTTGTACTAATTTCAATTTGTCTTTTATTATTTTATTTTATTATACTATATATGTATATACATAGATTGGTTTGCAATTTTATATCAGTGCGTTAATACTTTTTGAATTTTTTATAAATCACCAAGTATGCTTTCAAAAATATCAAATGTACTTATATAAAAAAAAATTAATAATTTTTAAGACTTTCAAAAAAAATTGTACTCGTTAAGATTTTCTTTAATTTTTTTCTCCTGAAAAGCTTGATTTTTCTTCATTCATGTTTTATTTTAATACGATATTTATATAAGCTTAAATTCATATTTCAATATAATGTCCAATGTTATTAAAATATTAGAAAAGATGAGATATTTAAATATATTATATATATTTTAACTTACATGCGCTATTTTATATTTATTAGGTATTTTTTCTTTGCTTTTTTCAATAGGAAGTCTTTTGTAATGTTGTGTATTTTGTTTCATTAAAAAAATATAAAAATTAAAATATTTTGCTTAAGTATGTGTAACTATTTAATTCAAATTTAAAACGTTCACATTAATTTATATAACCGTGTGCCATTTTGATACATACTTAAAAGGCTTGATCTGTTTTGGTTGCTTAAAAATCAATGCTTTGATTTTATGATTAAGATAGAAAACTGAGATGCAAAAACTTGTGCAAAAAATAAAATATGAAAGTCTAAGATTTAAATACAGGAAATTAAAAAAGAAAAATGTGAAGGAAACGTCTGAAAATTCAAAATAAACAATTTTAGTAACAGCATCACTGAATTATCTTAGAATACATTTATAAAAAATTAGCTCAAAAATTTGTTCACATTTTTTTAGTTTTATTTTTGTTTCCATTAGTAATTTATCAAAAGAAGAAAAACTAAATCAATTATTCTAATCTTTTTTGTTAATTAATTTTATTAAAAAAAGGCTGTTCCGAAACGTTGTAAATAATTTTTTTTTCATTAACTATATTACTTTGACATTTTCCACATTTTTCTTGTTTCGCATTAAAAAGAGAGCGAAGAAAAAAATGTAATTAATTTTTACTTTTAACTCCCCTCTCCCAAAAATTCCCATCATTATCTATGTTTCAACACATTTGACATCAATTTATTTTACAATAGTTATGTTAAAAAATATGATCTAACAGCATGAGACTAAAACAAAATTTGTAATATGGGATCAAAACACTCAAAAGGAAAACAGTTTATTCTTTGATAAAAAAATATGTGTATTTGACATTATTCAGAATTTATGAATATACATTCAATTTCTTTTTCAAATGGAGAAATCTAAAAAATATTTTACAAAGTAATGTAAAAATTTTGATGAGAATATCATGAAACTTGTTATTGAAAAATCGCAACATATTTCGTTATTTCGTTGAATGAACTATAAAAACAAACATTATTTTTTTTAAAAAAAACAGTTAATAAAAAGAAGAAAACGTAGAACACTGCAGTATCATATTATTAATAGTATGATAACTATTTTACATTTTAAAAATTAACCTTTTACCAAGGTCAAGAAAATATACAACTTTGAAACTAAAAATATGTAGAATTTTTCAGTTAAATAAAATATTTAAGTTTCCATACGCTTAAAATAAAAAGGTTTAAAACAGAAGTAGGTGTCTTAATTTACAATATATAAAAAACAAATGTGTCCTTCCTCTTGTGGCAGAAAAATGTTTTATAATTACGAAGTTTCCCATTACGAAATGTTTGCAGAAACTGAAAACTGTATTTAAATTTCAAGTTAATTTTGAATTATATGCGAAAATTAGTATTCTTTATTACATTAAGAATCTAAATTTTATTTTCTGTATATACACATAAATAGGAATTTCTTATGCTTACAAATAGTATGCAGTTATATTTACAGTTAATTATTACATATGTTAAGTTATGCAAAGTTATGTTTAACCTGGAATGTCAAAATGAAAAATTGATAAATTTCTCTACCATTTCCTAACATTACACAACACAGTAACTAAGAAATACTTTCTTTCTAAGTAAACATAATTTCTTTTATAAGTTGGTTCAAGACATATTTAAAGAGAAATATATGTCATAATGCATGAGATACCTATATATGTTAAGCTAAAGCAATGAAAAGGGTCTTTAAGAAAGTTATGTAATTTATACTAAAGTGTTTTTGGAGTTAAATATGTTAAAATATTCACAAATCATTTTGGATATGTAAATTGAAGATTTTTCAACAAAATTCAAAGTCTTGATTCTAATTCCTCCTACAGAAAATATTTTTAATTCTCTTGATCTCATAAAGTTCATAAAAAATTCATAACTTCAATTCTTTTCAACGTTTTCGTGTGTGTGTGTGTGTTGTGTTTGTTGTGTGTGTGTGTGTGTGTGTGTGTGTGTGTGTGTGTGTGTGCTAATGAAGTTGGGCAAAAGAAAAAGAAATCTTAACCTTATCCCTGTGATTTGAGTCTTTATTTTTTTAATTAACATCGCACTCTTTGAAGTTACGTTAGGGCTTTGCAGGTGGACCTCGTAATTTTGAACCTCGGTCAGGTGACGAGAACGACACCTGAGCTGACATTTCCTTCTCTAAATTTCCACAACACGCCTAGTGTAAGGACTTCGTATATCTCTGTTTCTGAGGCACTATGGACAGTTACTTTCTACAGATAAGTACCTTCTACAAAAATTTCCATCTAATTCAAAATAAAAAAACAGTTCCTTTTTATTAAAATTTTGTAATTGTAATTATAAAATCTTATTAACATTGGAAAAAAATATTTATATCTGAAATTTATTTGGCACATTTTTTTCGACGGAGGGGGTGGGGGCATTATCTCTTTTTGAGTATTTTGCTTATTCATTTTTACAACATAAATTTCTACTCTGTAAATAAGTCAATAGAAATACTATGTTGGCTGTCACTTAGTGCTCAAGAAATTAATCACTGTAGAATTATTGTTACACTGTTAGTTTTACATCAAGTGAAAAAATATGCCATCTAATACAAAATAGTTCTTATTGGGGTTATAGATTCTAAACCTCAACCGATTTAGTAGACTTTACTTTTGAAATCGAGATATAAGCTAGTTTAATGAATTTAAGAACACCATTCTTACTGAGGAATCAGGAATGAATAGCATCAAATGGATCAATTAAAAGTAGAAATTCAGCAGACACAATAATTTTTTACAAGAACAAGGTATAACCTACCCAACTTTATTCCATAATTCGATTCATATATATAGCAAATGAACAGAAAAATCGGTTACATGATAATAGAAACGAGTATCAATTAAAAGATATTTAGCTAAACAAAGAATTATTAAAATACTTTGGAGTGCTTTCAATTCATAAAACAACACTTATTTTTTTTTCAAAATTCAGTACTGGAATATTAAAACTTTTGAATACACCTACCACTTTTCTACCCCAGCCTCAGCGTTAAAATAAAATGATACTAACCATACATGATCCTATTTACTGAAACACTTTCATTCAAATCTTAAGAAATAAAGTAACAATAACTAATTTGACAAATAATGCGTCATTATAAAGTAATATTTGCAACACTGACAAGATTGAGAGAATTAACAAGCAAAAAAAAAACCCAGCTAAACAAGGAAGTCGTCTAACTACAAACAAGTCATATCTGATGCAACAATTTATACTCGCTCCCTGTCCCGAAGAGATATAAATTCAGAAATTCCACAATAAACACAAGATGTCTTCTAACAGATACTGTGCTACTAGTCTGTTGTAAATATCTTCTGAATCAATAGTCTGGCTTGCAGTTTTCATTGATGTTCTTTCTGAAATATTATACACACACACTGACCGTTTTTCTTCCTCTCAAAATACTATTTAAATTATTGGTTGGTACCAGTGTGAATTGTTCTTTGTTTTAAATTTTACTATCATATATATTGCTTAATCATTAATTAGATTTATATAAAGCATGCCTTTTTCTCTTTATTTTTATAGAATAGAGGCATAACACGAAAACGTTACAAATATAAGTCGAATTATTGTGATTGTAATATTATTATTTAGATACATTGGAGGAGAGGTAATTATTAATTGTAAACTTATTACAATACAATGCATACTTACGGTGTTATATGTTATATTATGAATATAGAAATTAAAAAATATATTTTTTAATTAAGGCAAAACTATTTACTTTAACCCTAACTTACTTTGTAATACTCTAAAAACATCAAAATTCAAAATTACATTGTTTTAAAAATGTGGATTTATTGCTGTAGTAACAATAGTAAACAATCGTACAGAAACGAGTGTGTGTATGTTTGTGTGTCGTTTCTAATCTTAAGGGTCTATATGTAAGTAAAATATTTACCATCTGTAATAAACTTCTTCCATCATGTCAATGCAACTACTATATCCCCAACATAACTCGTAAATACACCCTCGAAGACACGAAGCATATATACGTATTGATAATAATAAATATAAGGTTAATTATGAAAAATATTCTTCGAAACAAGGCTGTTCTGAAATCGAGAACCAAGAACAAGGAACCAATATATAATGAAAGGTCGATTGAGCAAAATGGAAAATTATTATGTTTTCTAAAGCTGTCACTGACTTAGGGCAGTGAAGTCAGGTTAAGCTTAATTTATACGATCCTAACCTATCCATTCAGCACAAAAGTTATGTATAATAGAGAACGATAATTCGAAGAATAAAAACCATTAGTAAAAAGCCCTTAGGCCTTAAAATTTGCATGTGTAAGCAAACAATAAACTATTAATTAATAAACCTGACATTAATAAATATTAAGTAAATAGAAATAGTTTAAAAGAGTATTCTCTTTTATACCATTTCACTTAATCACTATCACTTAAGAAAAACAAACATAAATTGAAGAAGTTTCCAAAAAATTCGTACATATGAAGTAAAAAAAAATGGAAGGAGGTTAGTATACCTATTCTGTATTAAAAGATAGTGAACAGGAAGGTATCAATATATCTATGGTACCAACTGTATAAAAATTTTGAAACTAAGAAAAATTAAAGGTGAAGAATATGAAACTTAGTACAATCTATTTTATTCACGTTATTTTCTTCTTATAAATATACTATGCTATAGAAATTTAAAAGAATAGTCGTTTCTAAACTGTATCTGCAACATTTTTGAAAAAAATATTTTGTTATCTTTTAATAACAAAAACTAAATCTTTATTTGATGTATGTAATTTAGAATACTCTTAAAAATTGATGAGAGGGAATTCCTAGTCCTAAAATGCACTTTAATAATAATGATCTTACAGGCTTCTGTTTTGTGATAAATGTTACTTTTTTTAAAAAAAATTATAATCAGTTTTTAATTAAAGATGCATTGTCTGCATTATTTGTATCAAGTTTAATTTTTATTGAAATCAGATATCACTAAAAATATAAAATCATCTATATATTTAAAATTACAATCTATCTAAAAATAAAACAATTTTAATTATATTTTAAAATAAAACGTCCATCGGTGTCGATTTGACACCGGAGTCTGTTTAGTTTGTTTTCCTTTCTGCTTTTTTGTAGGCAATTTGAAAATTTTTCGTGACACTTAATCATTTTCAATAGTGCGATCACACAGAAAAAAGTTTTGTATTTCAAGGTTAATTAGACGATATTTTACAACTAAATATACCTAAAAAGTCCGATGGTATCGTTTCGATACGAAGGCAATTTATCATTATAAATAGCTGTCGTTCAGAGAAGGATAGTTAACTAAGTAGATATAGTTAGTAAAACAAACTACCGGAAGTAAAATCCTACACATTTATTTGACCTTAAATGCAGTGTTATGGGTTCACAAAACGGAAATGAGTAAGTTATACTTAAGTCTTCGTGTCTAAGTGACTCGTTACATAGCATTTGCTTATCTGCTCATATAAAAAAAAACATTCAATTTTCGAAATTTGTGCAGAACAGACACCCTGAATTGATTACTCGAAGAAAAGGTCTAAACCCTGATTAAATTATTAATTTGTTGTGAGACCTTTCTGAGAACGAATCGGATGATTATGAGCTGTTTTGCTTGAATTTAGATTCTGTTGAAGACATAAAATTGAGTGAAACTGACCGAGAAGACTCTGAAGAAAGTTCAGATGTAATTAATAATGTTCCAGGATATTCTGGTATATAAGTCGTTATGGATGGTACAGAATGAATACCGCATAATAGTAATGTTCCTGGCAGATTTGCGACTTGAAATGTTTTGCGACTAAGCAGTGGTCTAACAATCTTCGCTAAACATAATGTCAATGTTAGTTTTTTTATGATATAAATAGTAATAATGTATGATAATTACATGAAATAATATGAAAAAGTCCTAAAACTAAACCCTACTGAACAGTAGTCCTGCTATTATTTAGTTAATGCAAATATTTTATATATTTTATACCGGGTGTCGAATCTACACCGGTGGACATTTAACGGTGATCGAAATCACGCTGAAATTCTAGCGTTAAATATATATTTTTTAAATCTATATATATTTTCAAATAAATGCTGATATATCTTATTCAGATAGATGTTGACTAGCTATCTTTTTGCTTTTTTAATTTGCTGATAACAATAGACATTGCGAAAAATAAAAGTTTATTTTAATATTAGTTGAATAATTGCATATTCTTTTATTTATTGAAGGAATATTTTTTATACATTTGCTTGTGAAGCTTCATTACATCTTCTATAACAATGAAATTAAGAAAATTTTCAAATTTATAGGAAGGAATAGATTTTACATTTTCACCTTTCATGAATGTAACAATTTCCTTACTAGTTCTGACAATAATAGGTTTTTTAATGTTGGCTAATTTATCCTGCATTACGGTTTGTAACATTTTACCTGGTTTTGTAATGTATGTATTAAATTCATTTTTAGTTGGTTTTGAATTTAATGTGTTTTTTATGTAATTTACATACATATACGACTAGAGCTGTATGATAACGCAAAACAAGGATAAATTACTTATTTACTGCATTACAAATAATGTGTTTTTTTAACATAATTAATGTTTGGACTGCAGACAGACATGCTGGTTTAGTCTGCATTAATGATCGTGTCGTTTCCTCTCAACGGCCATTAAATAGTCGTCTGGGAAACGTAATCATTATACATACTTAAGATGCTTCGTAATCACTGTTTTCTGGAAATAGTGACAATGTTATTGTGAATGGAATAAATATTTTTCTTATTTCTTATTACTGCTATAAATCTTACAAACAGTAACAAATTCGCACAAGCATAGATATGTTTATATTTGTCAAATATTTTTTTTTGTGGTTAAATAAAATAAATGTTTCCAAAAATAAACATGAAGTCAAACGGAAATTTTTAAAAACACTGATCTAGTTATTTTTTTTTTAAATTTGCATATTTTATTATTTTATATGTCATCAAATTTTATTATTTCGATGCAGTTCATTTAAGAGTCATTGTTATTTATCAATTCTTTCTTTTTTGGACTAAGCCCAAAAATCTAGAAAACATACTATTTCTATAAAGCATAAAACTGAAAAGTCTTCAAAAGGTTTTTATTACTGTATGCGTGACCTTATTGGGCAAAGTTTTGAATTTATATGGAATATTGAGCAATATGAGAAAAACCAATAAACAGACATAGCATTAAATGGAATAACTCGTAATATATAAACTCAAGTTAAGAAAAACTGGACAAGAGTAAGTTTTCAATATATATCAAATATTATACAAAAGAAAGTTTCATGACCTAGTTTAAAACAAATATAAGAAACGTTTTACATGATTCTTAAAAGTTACTTTTTAGTAAATGTTAAAAAAATTTTGTGTAATTCAAGTTGAACATTTCGTTGTAAAAATATTAGTTTAATAAGATACTAATAACAAAATAACCCAATTTCTAACTGGTCATGGCAACTTTAAAAACTACTTGAAGAAATTTAATTTAGTTCCGCCATCTTCCTGTGATTGCGATATTGGAGGCGAGGAAAATGTAGAACATGTGCTCCTTCTGTGTTCCAAGTTCAAATGAGAACGGAATATCCTAAGACTGGCATTCAAGGGACTTAATGTAAATTGGCCTCCAAATCTTCCTCAACTGGTTTCCACCAGAAGTGCTTTTAAAATGTTCAGTGAGTTTGTTATGAGTATTTGTAATTCTTCCTTATCTCAAGAGATTATTATTTTTTTTTAAATTCAGTCTTTATTTTTTTTATTCCTTTGTATTGTGATTATATTGTATACCTCTGTATTATCTCTTTTTTATTCCTTTGTATTACCTCTGTAAGCCCTGTGTGATACTTTGTGGTGCACGGGATTTTATCATTTTTTTTTTCAATAAAAAAATAAGATATCGTTCATCTTGCAATCTTCAGTTATTCAAAGATGAAGTAAAATTTAGAATAAATTCAAAACAAAATCTTTATAAAGGAAATTTGGTTCTAATCAACGGAAATACAGTGCCATGTAGAAAAAAAAGTAGAAACATTTTAAATGTGTCAAGCCTCAAAGCTCTCCCGTTGGTGTGATGTGGTAGTTAGGAGAGGGGGTTACTAGCTCAGGTATCGTCCTCGTCACTTGACCGAAGTTCAAAATTACGATGTCCATCGCAAATAGCTCTCATGTTGCTTTGAAGTACGATGTTATATATAATATAATTTCCACTCTCACTTATTTCAATTAAAATTATGGGAACTGAAACCTAAAACTTAACGGAAATAAAAAAAAACCGTTGAAATAGTTATTAATAACTAATCTGATATCAACTTTTCTGAAAGTCTCCTTCTTTTGTGCCCTCTTTTTCAATTCCTGCTATCTCTCAGCTACTCTCCCTACATAAATATTTATTTATTTATTTATATATCTTGTTCAAATTTTCAATCGTTAATAAAATTCTTTCTTTTCATCCAATCAAGTTCAAATAAATTTTTTAACTTATAGTGGATGGCACTTGATGTTAATACAAATTTTTTTAAATATTAATTCATTAATTACATGTTAATTAATTAAAGTAATTACCGGTTTTCGACGTCAACTTAGATTCGTATCCACTATTGTATAACTGCAACTGTTAAAACAATGACAAAAGTTGGCGTCGAAAACCGGTTTTTCAGCCAAACTAGCCTGCCCGGATGTGCATTGTTCAAACAATGCAGAAAAATTATGCTCGTTCTTGAATTCCTACTATTCCTACTACTCACTCTCTCCATATATATATATATATCTTGTTCAAATCTTCAATCGTTAATAAATTACTTTCAATTGATAAAGTAGGAATTGACTAAAAAAAATTTTATATTGCTTGTGGAACAATAATTCGCAACTATTCCTTTTGCCTTGTCTCGTTCATATATTATTAAATTTTAAACTTGGTACTTCCAATGCCAATTAATTACTTATTTATTGTTTATTGTTTATTTTTATTTATTTATTTATTTTATTTTTGTATAAGCTCATTGCATCACCTATCTTCCTTCGTAACTAAGAATAATACTTTTCCTTTCCTTGACAAAACAAAACTTTTTTTAAAACCCAAAAGGAATATTGAAACAAAAAATATATTTCTATCCAAAAATTGGTTAAATGGAAATTTATTTGTAGTATACTCCTTCTTAAACGCATAATAATACAGAAAACTTCGTAATTCAGAAATTTTTTGGAAATTATTTTTAATTGAAATTGATGCCTTATACCCTATGATTAAACTCAACTGTTTAAAATAATTAGTTTACATTGCACACATATATGTTACTATTTTTAAATTTAATCCAGAATAAAATCAACTAGTTAGAATTATAATTTTACAATACGCGTCAATAATCCTCCTATTTACATCTGACAGATTATCTTTTCAGGAAAGAATGTAATAAAATGTCATAGAATAGCATAACAGAATATTCTATTTCGAAAGTGGTAATGAAAGCCAGTTGTTTAGTCTGTTAGTACAGAAATAAAATCATGTTAAGCCTACCAAGTCTACTTACACTGCTATACTTACGTAAATGTAGCACCGTTCCTTCAGACCATTATCAATTTGCATGTGATTACGAAGTATACTTAAGTTTCATTAACGCTTTCGCAATTTGATCCTTTGTTAGGCAAATTCTATTAAATCAGGGAATAGAAAATACCCAAATAAGCAAATTCCAGACAATACTCCTGAAGCAAATTTTCGTTTAAGATCCATGTATAGAGAAATTAATGTAACGCAAATCAATGAATGAATTGAAATTTTCCGAATATTTTTAATTGAAATATACATTTTTTTTTTTTTTTACATTTTCATAGAAAGAAACCTTCTCGATATTACGGGGTAAATTTAGATAAAATTAAATTACAACAAAAAGTTTAATTAACGAGAAATTTCATATATCACTGGAAATGAATGTTTTTCGCATTTCCATACTTACTTATGAAGCATTTCATTTTGTTTTTAATGAGTTTTATGTTAAATAAATGTAAATGTTAAAGTTATATCCACAATTCAATTAAAACTTAGGCAATATGAAATAGTTTGAAACAGTTTGTTTGCCGAAACAGTATATAGATTAAAATTTAAAATTATCCTAGTAGTAGAAAATAGAAGAATTTGAAAAAGTTTTAGTATACTCTCTTTTTCTTTTCTTTTTTTCTGATGGTTAAACTAAATTTGGTAAGCCAAAGAAGGAAGTTGTCATTTTAAAATGAAATCAGTTTAATGTAATGATATTATGTGTTGATCGGGGATCGAGGGTTTTATGCAAATCAGTCACAAACAAGACAATTCTTTAAGAGCGATGAGAATTTATTGTCGAAAATCAATCCTTGAAATACAGAATTCGCAGAACAAATATCAGAAGGATTTTACACTTTCAACAGCATTCAGACACAATTATCAGTGTCTAACATACACGTACGTAAAAGATTACCCACAAGCATCGCTCGTAATACTGAACAGTCGTGTTAATCGCTAGTCTTCACAGTCAAGACAAGTTTACTAATCTCAAAATTGTAAAGTTATATCTCATTATTGGAGCATTTACGTATGAAGTGGCATTACGAAAGATAAAAGAAAATTCTAAAATTATACTTTTCGAAACTTTTCTAAAAGTATAATTTTTGAGAGAGAATTTGTCTTTATTATTATTATAGAAATATTTCAAACTTTTCTTTAAAAAATGTTTATTTGATATACAAAGGAATAAGACATACAGTAAATATATTTGTAAAAGAAAGACACTATTACATAGAAATATTTTTGAGTATTTGTTAGCTATGTATATTAAGAAAGATATAGTTTTCGTGACATAGTACAAAGTTATAAAATATTTTCTTTCGAATAGGAATTTTATCTACACATTTTGCAGAATAAAAATGGAAAAAAAAAATTGTGATATATTTAGGTTTCCAAACTAAGCCCCAAGTGTGATTCAAACAATTGTATCAAACACAAAAGGCTTCACTAACGCAATGTAAACATATTGGATTCCCCTAATATTAAATATAAAATCCCATTTTTCAAGTTTAAAGTTGTTACAACAAAGGAAAATGAGTCAAATATTCAGAATTTATTATTTACACAAAAGCAGATATTCACAGAAACTAAGATAAAAAAATAAAATGATTTGTATTTCACTCTGCAATAAATATGAATTAAAAATATTTATTTATTTACCCATCATTCGTGCTTGGCTTCTTGACTATTTGACTCCGAGCCTCCCAGTACCGACTGACGATATAGATAGTCGGGTATTCATCAAGTCAAGTGTATTAGAGCAGGTGATCGCCATCCATTCTGGCATGGGCGCAGAGTGGGCAGGCCTCGTCAGCAACCAGGTCAAGCCAGTGGAGGTATACTCCCAAAAATCCATGTCCGGTTGTTAGGTGTAAGCTCTATCCAGGTTCCTCAGGATTGGACCCACAGTGGCCAGTTTCCCATGGCTTTCTAAGGCTCTTAGTGTTTTGGGTCACGGTAGTATATTTGTCAATGGATATGGAAATATGCTTTTTGCTCTTCTGAGAGTCAAGGAGACTTTCAATTGAGACGACTTGGCTCCCTGCTTGTCTTTTTGGTCGGCTCTCTAATTGCCGGGGATCCCAACATGTCTTGGGACCCACTGTAAGGCCACAGTCCAGCAGTATGAAATGAACTCAGCAATCATAGTTTAGCACTGAATTAAGCAAATAAAACAAACCGTTTCGTTTCAAACTACTGATTATACGTACTTCAATGAAAATTTTATTAAAGTAATTAATAAAATATATAATATTTTTATATGTTCAAATAAAACAAAAGAATAATAGAGTCCTTCGAATATTTATATGTCTATATAATAAATATTTATTTCGAAATTTACTACATTATTTCCTTTCATACGAAATAACTGAAATGAGTTCAAATATCCTACCCATTCTTTAAAAAGGGTAGCCATAAAATTTATAATAACTCTATTAATCTGATAAACACTTAAATAGTTCTAATGCAAAGGAGATTTTAAAATAAATTTGAGTACCATTAAAAACAGAAATGTAAGCACAATGAGTCAAAATTTGCTGACATATCTTTTAAATAAAAGATAGCAAATGCTGTCATTTTATCAGAAATGCTAAAATGCAATACAAAAAGATCATATTTAATGCATTCTTTTTAATTAATGTAAGATATATATATATATATATATATATATAAGTTTTTAGTGGGATTAATTATTTAAATATTTGAACATTGTTTGATAATTTAAGTATGTATTTCTTAAATAATAAACAGTAGAGTAGATGTATATGTTATTGTTGACAGCTTTCCTTTAAGTTACACCTGTACATAGTTTTATTTATCAAAATGTAAATGATTTTGATAGAGTTTAAGCAAATTGTTGATTTATAAAATTTTAAATCATTCTGAACGCTTTAAAATGTTTGTTGAATTTTTTTCGTGCATAGCATTAAAAACAAGTATGCGGAAGAAAAATGCATTATCATCAATTTTTTGATTTAGTTACACATTTTAAGAATGAAAGAAAACTAATTCTTCCTTATCCCGAAGAACTAAGCATTTCAAAATTCTTCTATAGAGAAGGAATATTACAGATATTGTGCCTTCTGTATCAAAGATCTTACTTGCTGTTTACTATTTTGCTCCATTCTCTGTTACACTGGAAATATGTTTTTTTTTTCAAAAAAACATTTTATTTTTCGTGATAAGATTATGCCGCCTTTTTGTATATTGGATACGTACCACACACACATACTTTCCCAGAACAAAACCATTTCAATATTTATATTACTTGTTTATATATATATATATATATAGTATGTGTATATACAAAAATTGTCACACAAAATAAAAATTTATGAATACAAGTAGAGCAAAAGACGCTATACAGCATAAGAGAAATGATTATAAGATGTTAGTAAGGAAGATGGATAAAAATAGACCTATATATGTCCTTGCATGCACTTTGACCTTTTAGCATTCATGCCAAAAATTTATCGTATGTACTATATCGGAATTAACAGACCATTCAGACAAAAAAGAATAAAAGTAATAATATTCTGTCACTATGAACAGCTATAATTTTTTCACTCGATTGCTGTGTATATGTATATATGTATGTGCGTATATGTGTGTATGTATATGTGTGCGTGAGTGCATGTGTTTGGTTACAAAAGTATAAATGGTGGAATTTTTTATTGCGTGTATGTATGTATGTAAATGTTCATTGATCGAATTAATACATACGGAAGACAGTAGTTCAATATTTTTGAATATAAACGATTTTTAAAAATTTATTTTGTACATATTTTAAATTTAGTGCACTTTTTATTACAATAATTGGAATGAGTTGATTGTTTATAAGCATCGTATTTGATGGTCTAAAAGGCTGTTGGCAACGGATTTCGTAATTTTGAACGTCTTTCAAGTGCTAAATACAACATCTGTGTTTGTGTCTCACTCTATAAACCCCACACAACGGAGGACTTTGAGCTACGGCATATTTAACGTGCATCATCCGCTCTATACGGTTAGCCTTTAGTGACATCAAGACTCTAGCTCTCGACAGCTCTAGACTCGACAGTGCTGATCACGAATTGCAGTCATTACCACTAGGCTACCAAAGCCATGATAATTGGAATGTGAAACTAATAGTATTAAAAATAATTAGAATACATGTTTTAGAAATAAATATGTTTGAATAAAATTTAATATATATATATATTCGGCTCCATTCATGTGCTATTCTTATCTATTGCTTCTATCCATAAAATGAAAGTTACTGTTTTGCTTCGGAGCTCATATTTCTCATTTGGAGCCCTTGTACAACGTAATGAAAACCAGATAATACCAAATTCAAATCAAGACTGTCCTGATGTCATTTTCATTTATCAGATATTAATGTTATTACCAAATCCTTACACATTCTTTCTCGAACAAAAATAGTCGGCATTTATTTATTGATAATGTGTGAATTAAAACACAATGAAAAACAAAACAGTTATTTGTGTAGCATTTTATACGATTCATTTGAAAAGACCATGTTAAGGGAGAATTACTATTGATCATTCTGAGGAATGAAAATGAATGACTTACTTAACTCCTGAAGCGGTCAATTTTTTTTTTTCCAAAATGCTCCAAAAAATATACATTTTTTTACTGCATATAACAAAGCATACTTAAATAACTAAGTATAATACTTATTTTTATTTTCAATTTTAAGGTTTTCACGCTACTTTTAACACGCTTTTTTAAGTTTCACTTGTATATAACGGAATCTTTGAACTCGAATTTTACCCACTTATAAGGGTCAGATTAATTCGAAACTTTATATACTTGTCAAGAACAGATGGCAATACAATATTTCCATAATTTTGTTACATTGTCCTGATCAGGATATCAGGAATAACGATTTCCAGATTTCGCGACTAATTCATTATACTGCTTCCAGATTTGGTGACTATTTCCATATACCATTTCAAGATTTGGTGACTAGTTCCATATACCATATCCAGATTTAGCGACTAAAAGATTTATAACCCTATAAAAGCGAAAATGTTTGCGTCAGCCATTGCTTACCATAATATAAACAATTGTATAATTTTTCTAAAAATGGAAATAATAAAAAGTCTCGTGAATGTGAAAAAAATCTTTTTTTGTTCTAACCAGCGTTTCTCAAATTGTAGGGCGCGCCTCCCTTGGGGGGGGGGGGGCGAGCATATCGAAAAGTTCAAAATAAAAGATTTAAAATAATTATTCATTTACTGAAAAGAATTAAAACAAAATGCATTCTAACATAATAAAAAATAAAATACATATTCATACTGATATAAGGTACTCATAAATGTATCATTGCGGCAAAAAGAGTTTAATAATTGATTTATCAATACTAAATTAAAAGCAACTTTATTATTTACTAATGACATCCATGGGGTTGTCATATACAAAATATAATACATATCTAGATAATATGGGCAATTTAAAATATTTAAGTCGCATTGTAGCTTTAACGTCGAAGTGCATTATTATTGCATTCAATACATTGTTGAGTGATGAAAATTATGACTGAAAATTGAGTAGCAAATATGGAAAGTTTGCTACCCAAAGTTTCCATATTTATCCAAACTTTTGCTACCCAAACTTTCCAAACTTTATGTCTGAGTTTGGTAAACTCAGACATAAAGTCTGTTTTTCGAAATTCTCTTATCGGATCTGTGAAATGAAGCATCTTTCATCGCTTCCTTTTACCTAAAAAGCTGAGAATAGATTCAGATGTAGCCGGATTAAATAATTTCTCACAAATTCTTCGATTCAAAAAGTGTACTTTTGGGTCTAAAATTGATGCAAGTTTCAGAGAGAATATTGAGCTCTTTTTAGTGAAAAATATCATTGACTTAATACCTCCTTTCACATGAAATATTTCAAACTTAGCTCTTACAGATTTCCTTCAGTTGGCTGATCCTACATTTTGCAAACTATGCCGTACCGATGCACTCATAGGGTGCCAATGAGTATTCCAGATTCTAAAAAATGACGCATTTAAAACTTATTCATAATTGAGTAAATGATAGTTTATAAAACTAAAAATGCATGTTTTTATTGTAGATCAAACAAAAAACGAAATATAAATTATAGCTTAAAAAACTAAAAAAAACACGCTTTTATAGTGAATCGAACTAAAAAGTAAAAAAAAGTAATTCTTAATATAAGAATAAAATGATTAACGAGAAAATTAATGTCATTGGGGTAAAAGCGTGGGATGCTCTATAATAATTGTTATAATTTCTTACTAGTTCTATTCCAAAATGCTGAGTTAGTGTAAAAAAGTAGTACAAAGCACATTACGATTTTAACCCAATGACATTAATTTTCTCGTTAATCATTTTATTCTTATGTGTTAAGAATTATTTTTTTTTTTTACTTTTTAGTTCAATTCACTATAAAAGAGTGTTTTTTTAAAATATATTTATAATTTTTTTATTATATAATCTTGAACACAAAAACCCCTAAATGTTTGCTTTTTATAAGTATACTCTGCATCTATGAAGTGTTTCATATATCTTACAAGAATTTCTCATTTTATTCATGTTCATATCTATTTTTCAAACGGTTGAGGAATCTGTTTAAGTGTGCATACTGTATAAGCAAACTCAATTTGTGGCATGGTGTAATACTAAGTTTTACATGGCAATGGGGGTGGGCAGAGATAACATCGGCTTTTTTTATTATCTTTCCATTTTCATTTCCTCGCAAGCCAAAAATTGCACATTGCCTTGTGAATCCCTGTTCTTTATCAAAGATGTTCAAGAATCTAAATTCCTGCCTTCAATGAAAAATTCCCGCTTTCACCTCAAAGAAAATCACTAATGGGAAATATTTCAGTACCATGAACAACAGCATCTCCTAAAAATATTAGCAATAATAATGTCTCTATAAGAATTAAAAATATGTGCAAATAAAAGATAGAAAGAATAAAATATCAGTGCCCGTACAGTGTACAATCAAACCAGTTCAAGGGTTAATAGCCCATCACAACAGATAAAAAAAAATAAGTAGCATTCAAACACACACACACACATATATATATATATTACTCTATATTATACATACTTGTATACACACACACATATATATATATTTTAAAAGAAGATTATGATCAATGGTTTTTGAAGTAGGGTGAGTGTTTAATTTATGCTTAATGGAAGAATCATTTTAAAAATTTTTATGAACTAAACACTTAAAAAATTATTCTTAAACTGCACTATATTTCAAAGAATTCCAGAATATATTTACCTCGCATGGAAAGGAATGTTCTAGATTATACACACAGATAAAAAAAATCCATTAGTAAAATTAAAATAAATTATCTTAAGCGCGTATAAAAAATAACATTTACGCTTTGCCATGCTACATAATCTGAATCCATTAAAGACGATACACCTACAAAATAAATCTTAGAGGAAGGAAATATTAAAACTTTCACTTTGATCTAAGAGCTTGCGAGATAAATTAAGATCCCTTTTAAGACCATTTTCTCCCTTTCACGGTAGAACATGTATATCCAAGGAAAAAAATCTAAGCTAAAAATTAAATATGTAGAAACATAATCGTACTAAGCTAAACATGAAATGGGATACATTGAAACATAACTTAGAAAGTAATTCATATTAAAAAAATAACAGAAAATGTCCTCTTCCACAACACACGTAAGAGGAACGGAGATTCATGAAAGTAAAAGAGGGAAAAAAAGAAGAGTTGGAAGATGTATTTGGATTTATAAAATATTAATAATTTTAGGATAAAGTTTCTAACGCTCTTAGAGAAAGGTTTTCATGTGTTAATGATTTGTGAAGTAAGTTTTTCGTTCTTCTTATCACGCTTTAAAAGTTTATTATGAAAATGTGCACAGTTTGTCGTTTCGCTTTTAAACAATAAAAGTATTTGCCATAAAATCTGGCGTATAACATGCACGGTTACATTCAAGGTGTCTTTTTTATTTGTTAGATATATTCGCCGTATTACGTACACCCTCTTTTTTATACAGAAACCTTAAATATACGTATGCAATAAATACACTTATGTTTTTATGTCATTTATTCAAGGAATTATCCCAGGCTTTTGAAAAAATACTACACTTCCAGAACTAAATAACATAACATATTTATTTATTTTAAAGAAACAGTATTTCAAGATATGTAGAAATCTATTTTTTATGCTTATCTCGTTCCTTTATTTAATGATATCATTTTTATACCGTCATTTTCATAGTCAGCTGTGGTGGCTTATAAGTAGCATTTCATCTTCATAAGTCCAAGGTTGTGGTTTCAACCCCGTTTGGAGTTGGTAGCTGTTCCAGATACGAAAATCGTAGACAAGCCTATCATATGATTATGTGGTATATAAAAGATCCCTTGAGTATCAATTCTGTTCAGGTACTCTCGCCAAAATTAAATCACGGCAATATTTAGAATTTGACGAGAACTTAAATTAAAAATTAGTTCAAAAGTCCAAATTTGGAAACGAGGCCGCCGCTAGATGATGCTATCATGATGATGATGATTTCCCAAAGGAACCGAGCTCACCCGAAGAGGGTTTAGGGCTACAATCCGATCCCTCGGGAAACAACCACCCTCATGTCCAGTCTTCATTGTAAAAAAATCAAAGTTTACACATTCTATACAATTCATGCTACTATGAAATGTCTCGGAAAATTGACCTGTCTGGAAAGTCTAAGTTGTTAAAATGCAGCCCCATTCGGAGTAAAAAATATACCCCTCGAAAAAAGTGCAACCGTATATTTCGATCTTATTTTTGTGTTAAAAGTTCACGTAATACGCCAAAATTTGTGGTAATTCATAAATATACCTTGGAAATATGGTTGATGGTAGTAAGTTTCTATTTAACACATTTGTTCGAGGAAGAATTGTAATTTCTTAATAGAGCGTGGCAGTTTTTATACATTGAATTACAAACAAATATTTACAAAGTGCATGTAAATATTCAAAGCTTTTTTTTAAAAAAAAAATTGAAAATAATTTTTTAAACTAGATTTTGTCAAGCGTTTGTGATCGGTTTTTATCATGAATTGTGTGCGCCATTATTTGAAATCATATTTTCAAAATTAAGAAAACTTTTAGATTTTATCGGTTTTCTCTAGAACTAATAAACAGATTTTAATAAAATTTGGCATGTATATAAGGCTGACATAATGCAAAAATAATCATAAACAGTTAAAATACACACGCGTGGTCGTACGTGACAGTCATCAAAGTCGTAAGATATGAAACATCAGTTGCAGAATATAACAAAATATTAGTTAATGGGGGATATGATTCCCTCTTTCAGATAAAAAAAGCCTCAAAACATGATTTTATACCTGAAATAAGGAAATTCATAAATTCCAGTGGCAATTAATCCCACTCGTTCAGCAACTCTGTTTTCAGACCTTGGATAATTCTCGGAGGGATTTTGTGAGTTGCAATTGCTCTTTCCAGAGCGTCCCAGGCGTGCTCTATACAGATGAGGTCTAGAGATCGAACTGTTTAATCCACTCAACGAATATCCTTACTATCCTCTTCGTTCACCAGATGAGCTATATGTGCCTCGCATTGTCATTCACTAAAATAAAATCAGCACCAACTGCACCGGAGAAAAGGCGAATGTAGGGCACCAAGACCTCATCCCTATACCACACAGCAGTCACAGCGCCTCTTACAACGGCATAGAGGTGTGTTCGGCCATACAACGTGATGTCTGTCCAGACCATCAAGCTTCCATTATCGCAGTGGTCGATTTCTCGGACATTGGAAGACAGGCAGCTGGTTTCTGGTTCTATCCATACTTTCATATGAAGAGAACTAGGACCGTAATTCCCTCTAAACTATTTTTCTGTTATATTCTACTGCTACTGGTTAATACCTCCTGACTACAATGAATGTTAGGCACACTGATGCGTGTGTATTTCAGCTGTTGGATGTATATTCTTTTGCATTATGTAAGCCCTATGTACATAGCAAATTTCATTTAAATCTGTACCATAGCTCCAGAGATAATAGACAAAATCTAAAAATTATCTTAGTTTTGAATACCAGTGTAGATCATTAATATGTAAATGTATGTAACTATACAATATGGCATTTATGAGAATCTATTGTATTATCATAAGTATTCGAAATGTTATAATAATGATTGAAATATCTTAAAATAATTTTAGAAATAAATTAAACCATTGTGATTTTCTTATGCTTAAATTTGGTATTTACTCAGTTTATTAACATTCGCAAATAAACTTACGTCTTTCTGATAAAGAATGTTACATTTCAGAATGAATTTCGTAATTTTCCTTTATAGCCTTCCTTTGATGCCTTTATCAGGTTTTAAAACTCTAACAATTTACTTACAGCCCGCAGTTAAATAATTGCTAAGCAATAATCCAGTCTGAGATAATGTAAATACGGGTACGGTCACATTAATGAATTTTTAAAATTTAGGAATAATGCGTATGTTTAAATTAAACATGTTGTTTCATATAACTTGTAGAGAAATGTTATTTGAATGTAAAATAAAACCTAGACTGAAATTTTAATCACATGGTTATTTATTTTAATTTAATATGAAAGGTTAAAAGTATTAATCTAAAAAATGAAAAAAAAATTCTAAATACAGAAGTAAATTACTTTTTCAAAAATGGGAAGCAATCCACTTATTTAAACAAATATTAATGTAGACTTTGTATTATGTTGAAGGAAAAAAAACAATTGTTAAAAAACTCAATATTAATACCAAAAAAAAATGTTTTCTCTTTAGTATTTTATTTCTGTTTCCAGTGTTTTTTTAATTTTAGCATTGCAATTTTTTTTAAAAAACCCATCAAAATTAAAGATTTCAATTTTTATTTTAAAATTGTAATCACTACTTTAACAAATATATATTAGCATTTATTAAACGGAGACAAAATGATATTTTTAAACATTTTAGCAAAGTGAGAGCATGCTAATATTTCAGAACATTATGAATAATAAATTCAATATTTATTAAGCTTGAATATTATAACTGTTAAAAAATCATATACAAATGAAATGAATAAATATTTCCTTTTGGAATATTTGTATTTTAAGTACGGTAAAAGCCAGCGTATAACGTGCACTTTTAACGCAAAAAATAGGATCGAAATTTACGGATACGTGTTACACGATCGGGTTTTTTTAGATGAGAGCTTTAAAAATAAAAGAGGAGCATAGAAAAAAATGCATTTCAGATTTCTTCGTAATATTGGGGGTGTGCGTTAAACGGCGAATATATCTAAAAATTAAAATTTTCAGCTTTAAAGTATATGTGCGTGTCTTACACCGAATTTTATTGTATGCTGTATTCCATTATCAATGTTTCTTTCGAAAATCGACATGCTTTCAGCTTTATTACACTAGTCAGACTGCATAAAATGATCATAAATTATAAGCGAGTGTAATGAAAGTGGTACAGTTATTTTCTTAAATTAATGAATCATCATAAGCAGCAAAACTACTGTGTTTCACAAAAGTTCTAAAATCACATAAGAGTAGAATTTAATGTATAAATGGCTAATACATTAAAAATAATTATTAGGATATTTTTAGGATTTATTGTGTGCTCTTTTTATTATATAGTTGGGTATCAAAATAATATATTTAATCATTCATAAGCAAGAAATTTATATTATACATTACACTGTTTAAATGTTATCTCTGCGGGCATTTAATATGTCTATTTATGTTTAAGCTTACAAATAGACATTTATGAATAAGCTTTTGATGTAAAATTAATATACCGTTACTGCTTAGATAGCATCAAATTTTGAATGATTTAAAAACAAAATCAATTAAAAATGCATTTAAAATTTTAAAAAAGTATTTGATTCCTTAGAAGTCTAGACAAATGTTTGTTAATGTAAATTTAATAAATAGAAATTAAATTTGCATTTTCAATAAACTTATACATGAAGTATCTTTTAATTTGCATTGATATTATGATTAAGTTTTTCTTTTCGAAATTAATTTCAGTAGGCAATAACATAAATGATTTGTCAAATGATTTATAAACTTTAATATGATATAGAGTAATTTTTTAAAACATAACGTTATTTAATAATTGTAATTCATCGTAAGTGATATCCCATCAAATTGAATTTTTTACTTAATATAAATTTAAGCAGCATAAAAATATTTTCTTGAATTATCACTACTAATTATCGATTAAATTTAATATTTTTATCTGCAAAGATATGTTTTTTTATATACAAGCTCCTTTTATCACTCTGTCATTAAAAAACTTTATTTTTTTTAAAAAAAAAGAAAATTTGTTTAAAAATGATGTGAAATAATAAGTCCATAGAAAAATCAATCTTAATTTTTAAATAATTTGAAGAATATTGCTTATTCCTCTTAATGTATCTTACTGGGTTGAAAAGGTATGTTTTAGGTGTTAGATATTTGGACCATTAAGAAAAAAGAATATATGCATTAAGGAAGAAGGAGGAATAAAATATAAAACTGGAAAAATTTTAAGTTGTTTTTCTGGAATTTGCTTTTTATAACTCGTAAGAATTTTTTTAAATGTGTTCTTTAAGGAATGAAATTTTCACAATAATTTGTGCCCGTAAAAGGGAATTTCTCCTAAACAATCAAATAAAATTCAATAAAATTTGTAACACTTATATTATGAGTCCTTTACCGTAGAAAAAACCGCAGGTTTTAAGATAGTTACATTAAATTACATTTTGCAGCCTTTTCACCTTAGAACATAAAGTAATTTTCACGAAAAATCATTAACGTCAAATTTGTGTTAATGCTTATAAAATATTTATTTCTTAAAATATTTTTACTCTGTGGTTTATGATATTTCAGATGGATCAAGATGTATATCAATGAAATTCAAATTGCATTATGACCAATATATGTTTTTGTTTATGCTGTTTTTCTTAACATTGAAAATTTTGCTGAAATCTTATAAAAATAAAATATTTTAAAATATTAGGGTATTACATGTTATTTATTTAATAATTATGACTCTTCAAAACCCGTTATTTTCCTAAAAACAATAAAATTTTCCCGGAAATCTATTTTTTAAAAATTGGTTTCCAGACTTAGTCGGATTATTTAAAACAGAAATACTTTTAAATTCTAAGGGATTAACTTTATTATTTGGTATTCAGAAACTTTCACAATGTTTAAAAGTTTATCTTGCCATACATATAAGTAAACAAATATAATTTCGTTTATCTGACAACAGAATAGTTTATATATATGTTTTGAGGTATGTAAAAATAATCGTAAAATTTGTTCTCTTTTAATTTTAGCATTCTTTAGATTGATATAAACTATTTATTCTTCATTCACACGTTTTTTTTTTTTAATTTTCGGTCAAAATAATTTGAAAAAGAGTAAAAGAGATTTATTAGATTTTTTTAAACTTCAGAAACATCTTTTAGAAATTTACTTTGTTTAAACTTTTTTACGTTCGTGTAGAATTAAAACTCTTAATTTTTGCTGAATTTCGAAATTTTAGTTTGTAACTAAATTGGTATTTAAAAAAGTAAAAATTCCTTTAAAAATGTGACATTTTATGAAAAATGACGAAATTAAAAATAGTTTTAACAATACACACATGCGCGTGCATACACACTCAATCGTTCTTGTATACTAAAAACACCCTAAGGATATAAAAAACTTTCGTATCTGTAAATTATTCTTATAATAGTTTTGCATAGAGAATAGTGAATGCATAGTTTTGAGATTCGTAAGCAAATATTAAGTTGTAAAATATGAAATGTCAGATTTCCATCAATGGTTCTTTGAGATCTTTTATCAAAAAAAAAAAAAAAACCTTTTCTTTTTATTCATACATTATATATTTCTTTTAATCTAAGTCTTGCTCTCTCTTAGTTGTAATATTTTAATTAAAATACACAATTTTCTACAATTTTATATGTTTAATCTTACGATGAATTCCTGAGATTTTGGACTAGTATTTATGTATGAATTGAAGAGGGATTATAATGTTGCAGCAACTGCCCGAAACATCAATGCCACTTTTTGAGACTACTCGGTAAACGAATGTACTATTCGACGTTTGTACTCAAAGTTCCAATCTGGTGACGATAGTCACACAAATGAAAACCAGTTCAGGCCAGAGACAGTTGTCGATAACGAAGTCCTACAAGCGACAGTTGAACAAAATCCCGGTAATACTGTTAGAGACTAAGCAGAAAAACTAGGCGTAACTTCTACAACCATTCCCTGTCACATAAAAATGATTCGCAAAGTTAAAGGGCTAAATGGGTACATCATGAATTGAATGAGAATCAAATAAATAAACGTTTCGAAACATCTTCTGCACTATTTCTTCGCGACGTACAGCACAGTGGATGGATGCCGACAAAGCTCCACAGCATTTCCCAAACCAAAACTCCATCGAAAGAAGGTTAAGATGTCTGTTTGGTGATCGTCAGCCAGTTTGATCAACCACAGTTTTTTAAAACCAGGCAAAACCATCATGGAGGATAAGTATTGTAATGAAATAGACGAAATGCACCAGAAACTGTGTGATAGATGTATACGCGGTTCTACTAATCCCTTCATGACACTTTTAGAAAAATATTTATTTCAACCAACTTTCGCCGAGTAAGAAAGCGTGATTATGCAAATGAAGTATAGTATATAAATTCTGTATTCGCGAGTTTGATGGGTTGGCAGGTTGGAGTTAGCAAAGAGTTGGCGAGTTAGTTTGTTAGTTAAAGATTGAATGATCGTGGAATTATTAAGAGAATTTGGAGTTTGTCCATGAAAAAGGATTGCGGAGAGTGGATCCAACGACATTGATTAAATCCAGATAACGATGTCCTGCAAGATTCAAGTGTAGGATCCGCTTCATAAAAGTACAGGTATCGAGAGCCTGGTTTAATTAGAAGTGCTATCATAGATTCAGTTGAGGGTCCGTAGTAGTGTTCCCGTGTTATTGAATCTCACCTCCGCGCTCTACTATTTGATTATTTATCTTAATTAGATTGTTATTGTGTCTTCTTGATATTTTGGTAGCAATAAAGTAGTTAGTGTAAAATCATGCCTGTTGATTATTCAGTTTCTCCCACACACCTAGCCGGGTCTGCGGGTAGACAGGGATTTCAGATGGAAGCAGGAACCGTCTGGCATTACAACTATCTCATAAATATCCATCAGAGGTCAATAGTAAAATCCCGATTACAGGGCCGTCTTTAACCTCACCGGCGCCCTAGGCACTTTAAATTGTTATGCCCCTACCCTCCCACAAATTCAACAGCACCTCACCCTCCTTCAGTTTTTACGTTGCCAGTTTTGGTTCCGGAGGGATTTTCCCTTTACTTAAGCTCTTTTATTTGTTTTTGCTCTTTGGAGTGCCTTTCCATTATCCACTACCTATGAACTCGCCGTGTCTTGGACTGGCAGCCGTCAGCAGTAAGGATGCCACTAATGTTTATTTCTTACCTTACGGCATTAAGGATCCTCTCTTTGTAAATTAGTGCAGTAAATTAATGAAATCGTTTGCAATTACGATATAGAGTACACGTTTATGTATGAACTCCTTTCAACTTGTTTATTCTCATCTTTTTCTTCGCTTATTGTTTTGCTATATTTTACTTTTAGACATCATTATTCTTTTTTTGAGTCACTGTCATTGTACTTGTACAACAGAGGTTTTCTCCGAGTTTTGATCATTACAAAATCGTTCATAACACCATTATTATCATCATTCATTATAATATCATTTTGAGTACACAGCAACATCAAATTGTTAAGCATTTATTTTTCCATAGTAAATCTCATTTCAGTTTTTACTCTCTTAAGGGCAGAAACGCTTCTCTCATGATTCGTTAGGTGGTGGCACATTTGATGTAATTTCAATATTTTTTCTCTTTTTTCACCCTTCGATTTTTTTTACCCCTAAATCTTTTGCGTTCTAGGCACGTTAGGTGCAAATCTTTTAAGCCTAACGTGCCTAAGTAAAACAGCAGGCCCGCCCGACTATTTTCCACGACAATGCAAACCGCATGTTTCAATCATCATTCGTCAAATGTTGCACGAGTTGGGTTACGAAACTCTAGACTACTCCTCTATTCACCTGACCTCTCACATGTACGGATAGTCACTTTTTTCAAACATCCCGTTTGCAAAAGTGCGTTGAAGCTAATGGTTCTTATTTTGATTAATAAATACTCGAAAAAAGATATCATTATTTAAACCAGACTGAAAAAAATCGGACATTACATAATTTGCAACTTAATATATACCTCTTTCGAGACTTTGGAGCCTAACTTTCCAACCGGATGTGCTTCCAAAAAAAATTTTTTTCTCAGTTTATGGCACTATGCACTTATGATACCCTGCATATAATCTAATTAAAATTATTTTAGTGGAACATAAATTTGTTTTAAAAAAATAAGAATTTGGTTACTGTTTTTGTAGATATAAAATCAATGAGGTTTTCCTTAAATCATTCAAAACAAATTACGGATTAAAAAGTGACGTATACTTAAATCCTCCATTCATTTGGTGCTTATCGAGTAAGCCTCATTAAAGCAACGAATAAAAATAATCCTTTACTGATTGGAAATTACGCATTTAAATCCTTTAAACACTTAACAGAATAAAGTGTGCTTTCTCAAACATAAATAAATGGATTAATAAAACTTTTAGGTGAACCGCAAACGCTTTCGAGATAAATTAAGTCTGGTGATTTTTTCGTTTATACAATACACATAAAAAACAAAATTTAAAAAAAAAGAAAACTTTGAGACGACGAAGCAGAATCACAATGAAACAAATGGTGTAATTTATTTCTCGAATGCATCAAAGTTGGATACTGTGATAAATAGTATAATTTATTTCAGTGTGATCCCCTACTGAAGATTAAAAAGAATTTCTAAACTACAAAAGGAAAAAGTGTAAATATTTTCTTTGTTAAAAGAATATAAATACTTTAGAATTGGAAACAATTAATCATAATAATAAAATGTTCTAAAATTCGGAAACTATGATAAATAATTTTAGCAGGTTAGTGATAGAGAATATGAGCTATAGAGATCCGATTATTACATGTATGAGCATATAAATATTTAAGTAATTTTCGTTTTATAATAACAAATGTGTTTATTAAGCAGAATGAATAAAAATATCTAACACATACAGCTACTACTTATTATAGAAATAGCTTATATTTTAGGTGTACTAAAATTATACATTAAAAAAATTCGATTTGTCAAATATGTTAGATTAGTTTCTAAAAATTGAAGTATTAGTTAGTAAGCCTTCAACATTTAATAGTAATTATAAACCATGCGTCTTAAAAGTTTGTTAGTAAGTTACTAATTTTCGGAGATTTTTTTCTCCATTTTTCTTTAAATTACAATAAATTAAGATGTTTTTAGACACGATCAGCTATAGTAATCAATAGCATGCTTAAAAATCTGTAGTTTGGTGGGATGGAAGTACTTGATTCTTCCAAAATCTTCCTCTCCTTTCATAATATTTTAGATATTAAAGCGCTTTCAAATTGCTTTTTTTAATAAATAATATTTAAAATATAACCAATGAAAATTAATAAAAAGAAAAAATTTCTTCGATACGAAAAAAGGTACAAATGTAAATAAAAATTTGATGCAAAAATCTTGACATAGAAAAAATGTTCGTGATGGGAGTGGGTGGGGCGATGCCTAGCCAATCCGGTTGCAGAAGAGAAGTTCCAATTAAAGAGAGAAAATATTTAGATGTAAAAATGTTAAAATGAGTTGGTATCGGTTGAAGCTTCTGTGAATGGATGTTCAAAGATACCAACTATTTTTGCATTTAAGTTTGGGTGAGAAGTTCGACCAATCATTGAGCACTTAGAAGTAGAACAACTTGTTTTAAATGAACTTAATGTTTAAAAACAAATAAAAACATGGCTAAAAAAATAGATTAGTTTGCCATCGAAAAACATTTTCTTCAATAAGTTATCGGCCATACAAAGCGTGGTATAATTTTCTAAATACCAAATCCTTAATTTATAAATAAATTTATGCTTTATTCAGATTTGAGATAATACGTATGGAAAAAATGCTTCATGAATAAATTTCGAATAAAAATACTTCGCAAATTGCACTAAAAAAATACCAAACTTATATCTGAAAAAAAAATGGATAAAAAGAACCATAAATTATGACTTATGTGATTTGTGCTTATTATCTTTTTTCCCTTTCATTCTGCAAGGAACTACATTATTTTGTTATTTATGTACATTCATTTTATCTAATTTAAAATCTAAAAAAAAAGATTATATTTGTTCATATATCACATCTGTCAAAGCGAAATATTTTCCTGTTACTCATGATAATTTTTTTTCTATGCAGCCTTTGTGTACTTATGTGAGATATTTCTCTCAGAATATTTTATTTCAATAATTATATATTTCTCTTACTTTTAGAGAAATAGTTGTATATATAAGTTCCCTAAAGGATTTTTTTTAACTTAATCAGAGTTTGAAAACGTTTGAAATAAGATAGAATTTTGTTCCTTACTCTGAATGTATAGAAATACTGTCTTAGCTGACACTGCATTCTGCTTCTTCATTACTAAATGTAGACTATTTCAAATGATGGGCAGTAACCTACTTCATTGAAATCTTCAGTAGAATTAGAACTCGAGTCTTAAACAAGCAATTTGCATTCACCATTCTCGTTAAAAATGCTGCCTACCAGACATTTCGTGAACATAACATTTATCTAATGGAGTTTCTACTTGTCTTCTCGAATTTCGAGTACTCTATTTATTTCAGTGCAATAAAGTGCATTCGGAAAAAAACAACGACTGTTTCTGTAAAGTTATAGATTCGTTTCTTTAATTTTAAAATCCACTTTAATGAAACATTTTAGGGTTTCCATGAATTTTTTAAAAAAACTTTACTGCTTTTTTAAAATAAGAGAAAAACTTGGATCCATAGAAAGGCACATATTATATTTCACTCTAAGTTGCCTTTTATCACACTTGGATGAATGTAAGACTCCTAATTTGGCGAAAATATAAAACAATATGTTAACAAACTCAAAACGACCTAGGTCTCAAAAATTTCAGAATAAAAATAGTAATAACTATATATATCCTGACATTTTTAAAAAATGAAACTCAAAATTAAATATTCTATATCAAAGCAATTACTTTTACTAACAAATAGTGGGTTATTATAACATTACCGCGGCAATGTTAATATCATTTAGGAAGTTAAAAGTTATTGAGGTATCCGAATACCCTAAAATTGTGAATTTTGCCAACAATTGACAAATTCTTTTAATAACTTTATTTTATATACCATCTTATTAGCTTTGTAAAAATACCAAGTTTATTATTTTCCGTTCTCTAGAACAAAAACTACAAGTGTTTTAGTAAAAGCAGATGTGTCATTACTTTAAGCAAGACGTCATAATTTAAACACGTTTTACGCGAAATGTGTTTTTTTTTAAATGCTCAAACGGGGACCGCGATTGCTGAAAAGTTTTGAAAATAATTAACTGAAATTTTTTGTGTGTGTTCTGTATAATAGTAGAAGTGTTTTAACCTTCAGATTTATCAATCACTGTTTTATTACAAAATTCACAGTACCTGATGTTAATATAAACACTGTTATTTTAAGAAATTTCTTAATAATAACTAAGATAAAGTGCTCTAGTTTTTGCAAAAATTAAAATATCTCTTATCCAGAATCTTATTTAAAAAATGAATTACATAGCAACACATCAGGTATGAAGAATTGAAAATTTGTTTACGAATTTTTGGTATAGAATGGGTTATGTTATTTTTTGTACATAAATTTTGATCTATTTTTTTCCATTTTAGTAATAATAATTTCTTTTTCTCTTCTTAATTTTAGCATATTTTTCTTAAAATGTGGTAAACACATCTAAAAACCATAAGAAAATCCCCATATCTCCCTTTTTTTAAAAAAAAAGGTTGTCGCTAGTAATCGGATACCATAAAAGCAGAACTAGAAGTAACTCTTACCGTTTGATAAGCAAGCCCTTTCGACAACAATTTTTACTCGCCCCCCTTTCCAAAGAGCTACAAAGTCTGAAATTCCTCTGTAAATAAGGGATGCCGTCTGACAAACGTTGTGCTCCATGTCAATTGTAAATATCTTCCGAATCAATAGACCGACTTACTGTTTTCCTAGCGCTGCTTTCTGCGGTATTGTAAATATAATTTTTTCCGCTCCTTGGAAGACACTATTTGCTTTTCTAGTGGTGATCATTCTGCAGTTTGTTGATTTTTTTTAGCCGAACCCTCACATCTCTGGTACATGAAAATTCTATTTTAAAATAATTATCTTTCTAAATTATGAATTTTCTTTGTTTAGATTTATTTTCCAGAGATACATGAAAAATTAATAAATGTAAAATGTTTTAATGTGAACGTATAAGGAAGCTGTGGTGAATTGAAAGGGAAGAAAGAATTAGGAAATAATTAATTTTATAGTGAAATGAAGTATAAAATTAACTTGTACCAGTTAAGTTAAACAATTCAGAAATAATATCAATTTTTGTAACTTCTCTTTTATAATACACAATTATCACAGTACTAAAACGATATTGTTAAACAAATCTTCGGACAATTTTAAATTCAGTTTGGTGAAAATAAGTAATGAAAAAGCTAAACTATTGCGGTGAGTCTTAACAATCTTACTATGCCATTTTTATAGTGGTGCTTTACTTACGAATGAAGCTTTAACCATCCTAATAAATAATGAATAGATCAATCGTCGATGCATCGTGAAGTTGTATAAAAATATGTATGAATAGTAGAAAATCCACAGACTGTGCAAGGATTCCTGGGATTTTTTTCCTCAAAAAGTTATGCGTAGAATTTATTGAAACTTATACACATTATACAACACATAGGAAGGTAGCATAAAAAAGAAAATCACCAGACAATTATAGTGTTTTTGATATTTGTATATGTATGCAATGAACAAATCGGATGTGTCAGTTTTGTATAGGAAAAAAACCTTTAATATCGGTCTTCATCCACTCGAGAGGCAATACAGACATGCAACGATGTGGGATGCTCTCAATTATGCGGTCTATAAATTCTATGGGAAGAGCAAGCCATTACTCTTCCAAGGCAGTTAAAGCGTGTCTAGAATCCTAGGAATGGGGGTTGAGAGCAGCTAAATATCGTCCTAGAGCGTCTTAAACATGCTTGATAGACCTACGGTCCTTTGATCGAGTTGGCTACTGCATGCACTGAATTGTTTCTTGCTCAAGGTAGCATCCACGATGTGAGGCCTGCGTAATATCCCTATATTATCCTGTAGCAAGAAAGCATCGCAAATTACCCGGCAAAAGTACACAAATAAGCTTCCAGAAAAGCCTTTTTATAAGTGCAAGTTTTAACATTTCCATGGGAAAAGACAAGGAGGTCTGTTCGCCTACCTAAAGAGATACCACCACAAACACAGACACAGCTTGATCGATATACATCTCTTTCACAGATGTGTCATGGATGAAAACTAGTTCCTGGTTCTTTCCAAATGAAAATACGCTTGCTATCGCTTTCGGAACTATAAACCTGGACTCATCTGTAAAGAGAACAGCCCTCAATTGATCCCTTGTCCAGTGGAGATGTTGACGGCCAAACATTCCCGTATACCGCGTGACAAAAGGGTGACGCAAAAATAGCTAGTCATCTAGCATAAAGACCACGTTCGTAAAGCCTTTGACACACGGTTGACAATACAGCGTGGCCAACCTGGGCTGAAGCTTCTGAATGCCGAATTCGAAATCAGAAATTGTTGTCAAAATCTATGAATCACAGCGGACTCACATCTAACCATTTCTGTCTCTTTGCCTAGTCTCTAGCCTCCCAATTGCTTTTCATTACAGTTCTTCGGTCAAATGATGCCTGGCGGTCATTGTTACAAGTTCGCTCTACACCAGATTTCTAATCTTTGACACGTAGCAACATTTGGAGCCTTGTTCTGAGATTTACATTTTTATACTCCTGGCAAATGACATATTCCGACTGCATAGACACATATTCCGACTGCATAGACTTCATAGACACTACAGATCCTTTTACTTACCGACATATTCAAATTTCACTGGCTACTATTCGGGCAAGTTATCACAATTTTTTTCATTTTTCTTTAATTTATGATAATTAGTGTAAACTTACTGAAATACTTTTTACAGCAATCCTTATTTAACTGCCGCAAAATAATATAAGTACACATTCGTATATGCTTAGTCAGACTTATAATTCATTTCTTCATACATTTGCTTAAATATCTGAAACGATTTCGCGCACTTAATTTTATATCAATACAGACACACATACATATGCATATATGGATACTGCTGTATCCTTAAACATACCAAGATGCCTATAAATGCTTCATGAAATTAGAACAGAATCTGTGGTTGTCTAACCTTGTGGCTTCTGTTCATAGAACCAAGCGAAATCTTATAGAATATACTGGCTCAATGTTCTGATTCCATTGTTAATAAAAAAAAAAGATACAAGTATTATTAATAGTAGCAAGATAATTCCATTATTTATGTAAACAAGATACAATGAAAGATACAAAACTGCAGCATTCTAAAACGCTACAAACATTATTCGTGTGAAAAAAGTAAGCCTGATATTTCTGGATACAGTGATATAAAACAAATAAGTAATTTAATAAGAAAATCCTATCAGTAGCAAATTTGTTAATTCTAAAAATGCATTTAAATAATGCAAACCCCTTATTAAATAAAATTCAAATTATATTTAGAGCATTAAGAATTATATTTTTATAATTTTCTATGCAGTAATAATAATAAAATAGCTATACTTAATTTTAAAAACATATTACATCTATGATTTACATAGTATATCCATTTGTAATCTGATCAAGGAGTATATATATATATATAATTCATTAGGACTTGATGCAATTATAGTTCCCGCCTCCTTGAACAAGCCAATTAATACATTTCTTGTTTCATCATTTTCTGTAAAAGTGTTCTTGGTTCTTTTAAAACATTTAAGACATTCTCCATTTATGACACCATCATAGTGATCAGTTCTTTCATTTTTGAGAAAGGAATCCATTTTTTCCCCACAATATCCTGAAAGAACAAAATATTTACTCTTAAGAACTTTTTTTAATATCTTTTTAGCTTAATGCCTTATCAAACTAAAATGTGGTGTTATAGTTGTAGTTCTTAATAGACAAACTCAGAATAGTGCAAGTCAGGGATTATGTGATATTTTCTGTGTCGAAACTCCAATAATACTACCAATTTAGATTATTTTATTATATTACATTATGAAAGAAACATGCACTGAAATATATTTAACTCAATCCTCTAGATAGAATTATATTCTTAAACCTATAACTTAACGAAGATTATTAAAAATCCTACCTCCAACAAATTATCCTCTGCTTCGAAATGTTATAATTAATTCTAGAATAATAAATATATTCAGAAATTCAACAGTCAAACGTGATTGCGAACGGAAACCATTAATTCCATTAAGATAATAAAATTGTTTTAAACCTGATGGAGGTCTGTTTACGTTGACAAATTTACTTACTAGTTGCATCATTCAGTCAAAACATTATTAATTAGTACATGGTTACGAAATACGTACAGCAGTTGCATTAATAATGTTATTTGATCCCACGTTAAGGAAATTCTATTAAACTTACAAGCATCAAGAAATATTTATCGAAAATTATCCGTGCGCACACTTGAAACAAATTTACATATTGAATCAATGTACTAAGGCCACATATGTGTTTGAATTAGTTCTTGAATTAATGAGTGTTAATTACTTTTTTACCATTTTTAAAAATTTTGATAGTTGTGACATCTTAGGATCAGAATGAAAAATAAATAAGGCAGTGAATGAAATAAGTTATTTTTCTTTTAATTATGGAATACTCAGTGTCAAAAGTAATTATATACATGGAGGTCTTTTCTTAACATAAATCTTATTTAGTAAATGTGAAGAGAGCCTTCACTTGCGTTGGTGTGTGGGCTCAAAGAATGATAACTATCTCTAAAGATAAATAAGCAGATAAATAAGTTTTCCATTCTTATCACTTTCAATCTATATTTCATTTTGTTATAGGTCTAATGGGAATAGTGACAGTTTTAGCCTATTTTAAATACAGTAAAATCCGACGTATAACACGCACTTTTAGCACGAAAAATGAGATCGAAATTTAGGAGTGCGCGTAATACGCCTAACATAAAAATGATAGCTTGAAAAATAAAAGTGCATCAGAAAAAAAATTAGATTCCTATATAGATCGGAATAAGTTTGTTTGAAAGAAATGTGACACATCTAATGTAATAAAAAAATTATAGTTTAAAAAAACTGAAAAACACCTATTTATAGTTAATCAAACTAGGTTCTAACTTAATGTTTTAGTCGCCAAATCTGGAAATAGGGTCTGAAATTAGTCGCCAGATGCAGGATGGGATCTGAAAATGGAAAATCGTTAACCCTGATGATACTGATCAGAACAATTGAACAAAATTAATAAATTATTGTATTGCCGTCGGTCCTGGACAAGTGAGCAAAATTTCGAATTAATCTGACCTTTTAAAGTAGGTGAAAATTGAAATCAAAGATTCCGTGATGTACAAGTAAAGCTTATAAAAGGTTGTTAAAAACTTTCGATTCTGAAAGGATACTATTTTTGATGTGTAACATCTTTCCTCTCGGTTACTGGATATTTGTAGAAGTGATTTCATGAAAAGGGCAGAAATGTGTAATAGGAACTCGGGAAAGAGCGCGCTATTTGAATAAGACCAATCAGCTCGCTTGGTGGTGTCTCTTCGCTACCCTCGCATAGATATACAACTCTAGTAGCCATCAAGACGCCAGCCTTTTTAATACTGTTAAATAGGATTTCAAAATATTCGAATTCAAAAACTCGGTTTCGTTTTCTTGACTCTAAATCCACTTCGCATTAGACTTCATCCACGATAAACTTTTGATTTTCAGAACAACTCACATGTTGTGACTCCTCATATGGACATTACTTATCGTCGAACAAGAGGACTGTGTATGGTTAGTCAAGCTATTGGGGACATGTGTGTTTCAGAATGTTTATTTGACAATGGGCAAACAGTGATTTCGGTGGTCGTATACATTTCTCCGAATCAAACGATTCAAAAAATTAAAGATTTCCTGCATTTTGTATTTTTACCATATACCGAAGGTGGTTCTGCTCTTTAAAAAACTATCACTTGCTTCCCATGATATTGAGTGGTGATTTTAACGTTATCTTCAGTTTGCCAGAAGTTGTGCCCTCATAGCTTTTTTGAATGGTGAACTCAAGCTCGAAATGAACACAAATCGGAATGTTTCGACAACTAACAGTGGTACTGTTATTAGCACAGTTTCTCAACGGCTTTTAAATACTTTGAAATCACAAGTATATGGGTCATATTTTAATTATCATAAGTCTATTGTGTCTCCTTTCTTCCCCAAATTGAACAAGAATAACTATTCTTGATAAAAAAATTGCACTACTCTTTGTGTTAATTAAATAAAATTTTCATTAAAGTATAATTATTCGATAGAAAATTTTTCTAATCATACCCGATTCATTTTTTTCTGGATTAGGTTACTACTGCGTATTTACCACGATAATATGTCAGGTGTTACACATCATATGCGACTACTGTAAGGCTCGTTTCTTTTTTTTTCAAAATCCTAGGATAATATTTCGAATAAATGACTTAAAAACAAACAATCATTGTACAAGCACATTTATTGTTCCTTTGTAAAAAAAGGGGGATGTGTGTGTTATACGGTGAATATACCTAAAAATTGAAAAATTGCAGCTTGAAAGTATGGGTGTGATATAAGCTAGATTTTACGGTAATTAAGACTAAATATACTTATGTGTTAATGTAGATAATCAGCTCAATTCCTTGAACTCGAACCTCAAATTCCTAATCCTTTTTCTGGATATCTAATATCAACATACCTAATTGTTATCTTCTTCTCGAAACTCAATTCTTTTAATTTTAAATAGTAACTCTACATTGAATAAGTCGTGGTTCCTTTACAGAAAGAGGTTCTCATACCAAGCAATTTATTGAAAGTTTTTCCCCTTGAGGATTAGTAGAAAGGCGTGAAGAGGGCCCGTTACAAATGTTATAAGTGTATAACTTGCGATTTCTAAATGGGTAGTTTCTAACAGCTAACAGTTTCTAACCACTGTCTTGATCTCTTGAAATCAATTTTACTCAGGAAACCTCCCCTAAGCTTATCTCTAATTCACTATGTTTATTAATAACAACTTTACACTTAAACCATCCTCTTTTCATCTAATTATTTTTAACTCCCGCTTATCATTCCCTGTTATCTCGTATATTTTACCCTATTCATTATACTTCTATTCCTATTTTCATAGATTACCATTCCTTCAAAAGTAAGTTCTCATATGCAACATCATAAAGTAGTCCAAGAAGCTTGTTAAAAGAAATGCAAGGGAGGACCTGTTAATTTGTGGCTTTGTTCTTTTCGGTGACATCATAAGGCTATAATAAAATTCAGAAATCACATACTCTCTCACTAACATGATGCAAATTTAATGAACAAATAGTATAATGCAAACAATAAAAAAATGTTATTTTATTGTTTTAATTTTCTTAAAAAGACCTGTGTATAGCAGTGGAAATAGAGGGTTAGAAACAATTTTTTATTCAATTCAAACATAATTTTAAAAGAAATATACTTATCAGTATAATTATTTTTGCTCATTAACTTTTCTACGTGCCGTTGGCTATCCGAAATGCAACACAAAGACAAGAGATGTTCAAACTAAATTCACAATACAAAGCAAATTTACTGAAAATACAAATTTATGCTAGGTAAGGAAGACAATGAAATAAATTTTGAGTATTGTAATCTCGGCTGGCAGACCACCCTGGCATTTAATGAATGTGACTTCGGATGTTGTGCTAGGGGAAATAGACCCTACATCCTTAACGTCATGACAAATTAGTTCTCGTATAGCTTTGAATGGTACATAACAGGCCAGTTGCCCTCCAATCACAACCCGAATTTTTCTTTAGAAATTTCATAAACCATGGGATAACAGGTAAGTTACTGCGTGCCACGTATGGCCATGCATTAGCCTGCTGGAATGCGGCTGCATGCCAGCTCTGAAATTAATGAAGGCAACAGATGGTATAGCAAATAGAGGCGGAATTTGTTCGTAAAGACAAAGTGCTACCATTAGGATGTCCATGTCCGGCATCCTAATGGTAGAGAGATAAAAGTCTGAAGTTTTTTGATAAAGGTTATTGAAGAACTGGATACCTTGTGGACATTCTACAGTGCTGCAAACGATGTCTAATAGTATGAATAGACACCTATCGTTTTGCAGAAAAACATATTTTTTTGTAGTATGGTTCTTGATGTGGCAGAGCAAATGGACTTGATATTAAATATGATAACACGTGTATAGTACAACAATGCTGGATATTAATACCAATTCATTGACCAATCAATTGCTGTCTCCACTTAATACAGATCAGTATTACAGATAATTGGTTATACATTATTGTGATAATCGATTTCTTGGAAGGACAATGGGCATTCTTAAAATCAAAAATATTCTCTCGATTGAACTCAGAAATGTGCTCTAATGCCACTCACATTCTCGTTTGAAGCATACTGAAGAAACTCACGCAAAACAAGGTCAAAAAAGCAATCAGCGTACTTCGAAAATTATGTTCTCTTTTTTTATATGGCATTTTTTAACTGTTACATGTGCGCATGATGGGCGTTGGTGATTAAATGTAATAATTTACATGTCATATCATGGTATAAACATGGTGAACAATTCACAATGCCTTTCATGTTGCTGTATATTGGGTATCCAGCACTGTTTATTACAATGCAATAACATTTATTAGATATAACTACTTCTGTGTTTAAGTTTTGAAAAAAAAACAATCATGTATAATACTTTTTAATCTTTATACTCTCTTTGAGCAATGTTAAAAAATAAGGATCGAATGCTTAAAAATCCTCTCCAAACTAGAAATTACACATTCTTTATATGAAACCTTCTGATTTTTCTATCCACTTAAGAAGAGCGTATTTTTTTAAAAGCATATGTAACATATTTTTACGCTAGAAAATAATCTGTGTATATTTTCTTGTGTATATTATCTTCCATTTTTCATATGTTGAATTATAATGCTATAAGATAGCGTTCCTTATTGCACGCTAAAAAAAGAATTACCTTGTTTTAGATTTTAAATTTTAATATGTAATATAATATTGTTACAACATCCGGAATTCTTCCAGAGATTGGAACAAACTTCGTCCTGAAATTGCTTCCGAGTTTGATTCAGATACTTTGAGATATTATGTAAACAGTCTTAAGCATGCATAATCATTATAACTAAAGCTACATATTTGATAAGGTTTCCAAATTCTTGCTCGTTTATGCTAATTTCTTCAGATATATTCAATAATTTGAAGATTAACTGTTAATTAAAAAGTTTAATTACAGTTATTTCGATAAAACCATTGTATAAAATAATGGTAAACCTTCATCTGTTCCAGTTTAAAATTCTGAAAGTAGTCTGAGAGGAAAATATAATTGTGTCTGAAACCAATTCAAACACCCACCGTTTATTTTATGAACTTATTACAAACTTAAAGTAACAATACAGTTTATTATTAACTTTTTTTAAAAAAAATAAACTTTGAATTAAATTTTGTTGTAATTTTTAATTGGATTTTGGATGCAAAAAATTTGCATTAGTAAATTCAGTTGGCGTAACCATGAAAGAAAATTTCCGTTAATGAAACACTTTTTTTTCTTTCAAAGATCTAAAACCCATAATTGTATCATCAAAGTCTATCCTTTATTGCATTCAATTTTTATATATAAAAATCATTTGAATAAAGTTTCATTTAAAACTAACCTATTTTAAATAAATGATGTAAACTTAAGATTGTTTAATTCTTATCAAATTTAATTATGATTGTATATAAAAAAAAAGCTGTCAATATATAAACAGAATTTGAAATTAAACAAATATGTCGTTAAACTTCGTGTAAATGAAAATCAAAGAGAGAAAGAACATGCATTCTCGAATCCATCAAGAAACACATATAAACAAAATAATAACATAGATACTTGAAATAATCTATCAATTAAAAACAAACACATTAGAGTAAATGTGAACTTGATAAGTAAATTTTTAATGTAACGAATACTTCAAAGGAAAAATTCTGCTCAAAAAATGAAAAAAAATGTAAAATAATGAGCAAACTATAATAAACACCGAGAAGCAAAACGCTGTTATTTGGCATTAAAAAAAAAGAGTTATTAAGAAGTGAATTGGGAGAAATTCATTTATATCTTTTAAAAGAACGGCTACTTTCATTAAATTTTGTTATCCTTTAAAAATAATGAAAGAATTTTCATATTGTGAAAATGCTTCTAAAAATTCTGAAATGGTTTGAGTGTAGCAATATTGATTTTTCTTCATTCTCTTAAGAGGATGTTTTGACATTCAAAACTAAACCTTTTTATTTTAAAATTTTTAATCAAAGTAAGGTGATTACGAAGAAAAGAAATAAATATATATTGATTTTTTTGAAAAGTATAAATATTCAATTTACGAATTTGTTTTAAAATATATAAAATTGATCGATACATTTTTTTCATAAAACTCTTCTTTCTAAACACAAAATAGATTTGTGAATATCGAACTTTTTTTTTCACAAAAGAAAGGAAACTAAACAAGTAATAAAAAAATTAAAGTCAATTCCTACTTAGGATAATGCGTATGTGTATGTGTTTTTTAAATTGTAATCTGTGTGTGAACATGTATATGTGTTTTTTTAATTAATGAATTAATATTTGAAAAAACTGTATTAACATCAAGTGCCATCCACTACAAGTTTAAAAGAATGTATTTGAACTTTAGTGAATGAATAAAAAGTAGATTTAAAACTTGAGTAAGTAAATATATATAGGAGAGTGTGAACTAATAGTAGGAATTGAAAAAAGGAAATAGAATATTGTCCTTAATATTAAACACACAGCATTTTTTTATCTAAATAAATCTTTGTAGCAAATAAGGAAAACGAATGCCTGTTTTTGATATAGAATATGCGTAATACTTTGTACTGTGAAGCTTTGTTATAGGATAATTTCTTTAATAAGTTAGGAATAAGGAAAAAACATATAGACTAAATTATTTTACCGAAACTTATAATTCTTCTCAAATGTTGAAAAAAAGTTTTATTGTAATTACCGTCTTTGAAGTCCAGATAAATTTTTCATGCGCCAATATAAACTAATTTTTATGAAAATTTACAGATTTACATATGTCGAGCAAATAAATATTTTATAATTTTCCGTTATTAGCGTGTGGACATGTGCACGGGTGTTCATAGTCACGAAAACGTGACCAGCGGTGTTAAGTCAGGGGTTCATATTATATTGCAACTGAAGACCTGCCATGTAGAGGGCTGATATATGTTAAATTTTTTATGGGTCAAATTCCCTTCCTTGACATGGAATAGAAGTTTGGAAAGATGGTTCCACTGCCAGCGTAGTCCTCGTCACTGGATCCACGCTCGGAATTACGATGTACATTGCCAATAGTCCTCGTGCTTCAGAGTATGAAGTAAATTGAAAATCTATTACATTCATTTGTAGCGTAATAAAATGACTTGGCAACAAATGTAAACCATTTTGTAATTTAGGAAGTTCTTATTATTTTATTTCAAAATCTTCTTTCATAAATTCTTCTTATATGCAAAATTATAAAGAAGAACACCAAAGAAAAATATTTGCAGGAAAAATTCTTGCTAACAGGTATTTCTCAAAATGATATAAACCAGCGTCTACCTCTTGGGGAGCGTAATAGATCTAGGTGGGGGGATGAGCATATCAAAAAATCGAAAACAAAAGATTATTTAAAAAAATTATTATTAATTTACTGAAAGGAAGTAAAACATAATACATTCTGGCATAATGAAAAATAAAATACCCATTTACGCTGATATAATACAATTATAAATGTATCAGTACTGTGCAATGTACTTGATAATTAATTTAACAATACTAAGTTAAGAACAAGCTTAACAATTACCAGTGACTCCATGGGCATATATAATATTATATACAAAATTCAATACTTATATCGATAATTTGTAAGGTTCATAATTAAAGTCGTATTGTATCTTTACGTCAAAGTATATTATTATTGAATTCAGTACATTGTTATATTGCATGGAGGGGGGCGCGATGAAAAGTATAATTGAAAATTTTGTTACAAATATTGAAAGTTTGAGAAGCACTGGTGAAAACTATTTGTATGTATGTATAATTTTCCTATACATATTACAATTTAGTGTTTTGTATTTAGCTTTAAAAAAAGAAAATATACATGTTTTGATACATTTATTAGTCAAAAAGGAAATTCTAAATTTCAACAACTGCATTTAAGAAATTCAGCTTTTTGAAAATGAAGTTATAATATTTGCCGTTATGAAAAATATACTCGTATATCTGGTAGTCGTAATGTATCCTTGCTAAATATAAAAATTTTCTTGAAGTTTCAACTTTAATTGAAATGTTAATTAATGACGATAAAAAAAACTACAAAAAAACGTGTTAACTGTCTTTTGACTTCATATATTTTTATTTAAATATTCACTTAATATTCTTTATTATTTTTATCCAGATTTTATTACTTTGCTTTATCAAATATCCCAATATTTGACAAACCAAATGAAAATAATTTTATTTGCCCTTCTATGGAAATCCAAAAAGCAAAGTTTTCATCTAATGTTAAATTGAAAACATTTTGATATGTTTTAAATTCAAAACTAAAATTCTAAGTGTAATTAAAATAATTCCTTCCAAATAATTTAATGAAATTAATTATATGAACAATAAATACAAAATCTGATTCTTATAATTTAATTAATGCAAATTTTAAATGTTCTGCTTTATTTCTAGTTGCTGTCTTAGAATTAATTTTAAAATTTTGAGCTTGTACTTTTTACATATAAGTTGGCAACTCAAATTTTATTATAATTATTGTTGATATTATTTTTATAATTACTAGGATAAACTTTATAAGTAAAATATTTTGCTTCGTGTAAAAAATGTAATCAAAATATTTTTTTTTTTTTTTTTGCTGCAGCAAAATATTTTAATTTGAATATGCAATTTCTTATTTTATTCTAGAATCTACTACAATCTTAATTATAGAAGGATATATATATATATATATATATATATATAATATATATATATATAGTTATTCTTTTCTATTTTAATAAGTAATTTCATTTTTTAACTTAATTGATTCCTTTTTGACTGATTACATGAGTTTGAAAAAAATGGAAATATTATTTCTGTAATTTATTTGCAGTAAAACACAAGTAAAAATATATTAGAAGCATCAACATTAGTTACAAACGAAAAATGAGATAAATTTTAATTAAATTGCTTAAATATCTAATAAATAATAATAAAGGAGAAAATTAAGTGTTTCCTTTTCAGGTTGAAAGTATGAAAGAGATATTATAATTTTCCAATATTAATAATCGACGTAATCATATCTTTTTCGGAAAATCTATTGCATTAAAATAAAATGGATTAACAATTATAATTTTAAAAAATTTTATATCACGTTACAAATAAATTTTTAAGACTTCTCTAGATATAAAAACTAATTATGAAAACTATTTTTTCTGTTCCTTTTTTATTCAGACGAGTTTTATTTTATTAAATTTGAAAAGACTTGTGTTTGTATTTATAAATCTGTACATAGTGTGGCGCTGGAACATTCTGTTTTGAACATGTTGCAGCGATATTCGTAGGGAGGTAAGGAGTTTCGCGGAAGGGTGGATTAGTATGTTTTTTACCCGTACTTCTCAGTCTGAAACATGTTGAGGTCGAGGCGGCAGCGCGCTCTTACAGTAGAGGTGTATTTCTCTAACAGTCGGTTGGTGCGGTGATTGCAGTGAAACGTGCCTTTTGATATTTCTCCACAAGGTGATGTTCCTGATCGGAAGCGTGTTTTACTGTGAATAGATGCCTTTTTGAGCAACGGGGAATGTCTCCAAAGAAAGGGAAAATCCCCCGAAGACCGTTAGAACATCTGAAAATGTGCAACGAGTTTTTGAGTCAATTGAGACTGATATGTGACAATGATCCAACAATTCTTTCCAAGAAAGGGATCTTGACAACGTGTGGTTACAACAAGATGGGGCCATAGCCCACACCTCCAGGGTGTCTTAAGAGCAGCCTTCCCCGAACGACAGCTAGGGGACATAAGCTGGCCTGCACAATCACTTGCTTTATCCCATCCTGATTACTTCATGTAGACTTATCCCAAGTTCCTGGTTTATAAAGATTTCTTTAAGGTCGTGCAAAACCCACGGAACAACATCCGAGCCGAAATTGACAATATTCCGGTCGATATACTTGAAAAAGCGACTCAAAGTTTTCGAAATTGACTGCATCAGTGTATTGATAATGGAGGGCGACTTTTAACAGACATTGTGTTTAAAACTGTGTAAATTTAAAGTCCCAATGTAGTGTGATAGGCGGAAAATAACAATAAAGTCAAATGAAACATGTATTGTGGTTTATTGCATTTTCAAAACCGGAAGTTCTCACGCCCCACACTGTCTATGCATTAATGGTAAAATTATGCACATGCTCATGCTCTCTTTGAACATTTCTATAATTTGATAAAACAACATAAAGCATGTAAAGGAATATCTTCAGTTTTAATCTATGTTACGTAACGATGACTGACGAAAGAAACCAAAAGTCTTTGTATATAGTACATTATTTTAAAAATAAAATATAAAAATGGAATAAAATATAACAGAGGATTGGGTCAAACAAAACATTTCTACAAGGAGACAAATTTTACTAAATTCTGAGTTACAACATCTGCAACTTGAAAAATGTCCTTGTAAATAGGGGATACGATTTTGAGGCATATCGATCTCTATACCAAATGTAAATGTCGTTCTAATCAATATATTTATTTGCGTTTTCCTCTGAATTCATTTTTCATCTCTGAAACTATGTTTTTTTTTCAGGCTCTTTCGTTTTTGGTGGCATTATCTCTCTTTGTGTGGGTTAAAGTAAGAATCTCATAGGAATTGTTATAAAAATTTTCCTTTTTTCAATGGCTCACTTTCCATAACATTAGGTTGTTCCATTTATTTTTTATAGATGGTAATTGCTATGAAGAAAAATTAATGTGGGAAAATGTACAGAATAATTCAGCTTTTTTAAGGATAAAAAAAACAGTGTGAAACTTCAAATTTTTGAAGTGTGTTACATATAAAAACGATCTCTAAATGTTCGTTAAAGGTCTTTTTATGTGAATTTTAATTCTGCATTCAGTAATATTTGCTGGAACTCCTTTGTTTATTGTGACTGCTTGAAAAATATTAAAATATTCTATTATAGCTTTATAAGACTAATGCAGAAAACAAATGATGTGAATGATGCTTAAATGCTTATTAGTATAATGGTATACAATTTTTTTTTTTTTTTTAAAAAATGCATTGTAAATATTTTGTAAAGACTTAAATAATATGTCATTTATTTAATCAGTTTTTAAGCACCAATCAAATTGTCTAAAAAATATCAACAGGAATTATTTTTAAAACACTTCAGAAAACTTTTGAATATTTTTTTAAAATTTATAATGAGTTGCATATTGGTATTTTAAGCTTTGCAGACCTGGTACATTCCGCAGGAGCTGGTATCACTTTTTAACGTGGCACCATACAGGTGATACCAATTACCGCAAGTAATTTTGACGCCCAGTTTCCCCCCCCCCTAAAGGAGGGAACCTGAACTCTTGACGATGCGAACCTGTACTAGAATTTAATTTTGCCGAGAACACCCTAGCCAAACACAGACACTCTAGGAATTATTTACATGCCGTGTAATCATACGACATGGCCGCTATTGATTTCCTGTATCATGAAAATTAACCGACTTGGGCCGGGGTCGAACACGCAACATTCAGTGCAGAAGGACAGTGACAAACCAACCACGCCACCACGGTACTTTTAATATAACACTATCGATATATTACAATAAAGTGACGTCATGATGAAGAAAACTACAATCGCATATTTGTCAATGAATTAGGAGCGTCTATTATTTACCAATTGTTTTTTTCCCCATTTATTTTAAAGTGAACAATAAAACATTTCATTTTTAACCCAGTTAGAAGTTCTTTAAAAGTTTTGCATTCCTATATTTAAATTATACATTTTAATGGTTTATATTTAATTGAACTATAGTAACAATTTATAACAAAAGGGAATTTGCTTCTTCATGATGAAGAGCAGCCGGTTATGCCATCATCAATTATTTCATCACAACATTCATATTCAGTATTTAAATCTGCTATAGCGTTCAAAAGCTACAATATTGATATACAGAATCAATTTTATGATCGGAAATTTTAAGGCTCTTAAAAAAATTTTCGTAACAACATTTTCTATGATAAAATATTTTATATATTATCTCAGACAACATAGTGGCACAAGTAAAATATCTTTATATATAGCTTTGAGCCTAAGCAATGAAAAAAAATACATATTCCATTCAGATTAGTGTGCAATGTGAATATAAAATTGCAATATATATTTGCTCTTGATTCAATATTATATGCAAATGATTTTAATAAGATTGCATCAGTTTGAATTTAAAGGATATATTTTGCTGAATGGCAAGACTAGAATAAATTTGAATTTATTTTTAGGAAATATAATAAAACCAAATTATTTCTAAACTATTCAAAGAAAGTTAAAAAATAAAGATAACATGTGCATTTAAATCATCCAGATACTTCCTAATAATCGAGTTTAGCTAAATTTACTATAGAGAAAGCTATGATGTTTTTCTAGATAGAATATAAGAACATATTAAACCTCATTAAAGCAGTGAAAAAATTAATCGTATTTTCATGTTTCTTTGGGAATTATACATAGGAAATCTTTGAACATTTTTAGCCCAATAAATTATACCTTTTGAAATATAAAAGAATGCTGATTTAAATTCAAATGGTATTTGCTTTAATATCCTATGTTTATTTTAACACTTTCAAAACAAAATTGTGCGACAATTATCTTCCTTCTGAACATATATCTAAGGGAAATCCAATGTATATCTTAAAAAGTTCAGATCAACAGGATCACGTGAAATAAATCAGAAATTTTAGTTTATTAAAGTACTTTCCAAAAAAAAAAGGGTAAAACACTATTTTTAAAAAAATTCTAATATAAAATTTTAATTTTTCGAATTTGGAATTATGAAATAAATAAATGATAATAAATCCTCCGGAAATATTTTAAATAAATCCAGCATCCTGATTTGTGGAACATTAATTACCATTTTAGAAGAATATTTTTGACATTATCATATGTATAAAAAATGTAAAATACTTTATTATTTCTTTACCAAGCTTTAATTTGTTAAGGAGATACATAAAAAATGTATTAAATACGATACTCAATGCATAAATAAAAATATCTAATATGCGAATAGATATTCAAGTTAAAAGAAGATTAATGGGATAGAAAAGATTAGTGAAAGAATTATTAGTTCAATTGAGATAAATTGAATTTTTTAGAAGGAAAATTGATAAAAAAAGAATTATGATAATTATAATAAAATTGCTATGAAAATAATATTTTAGATTTTTGATTCCACAAATCAATGTTTTATAAACTAATATTAAATTAAAACATAAGCTCTAATTTTATAATTAGAAATTAAAGGACAAGATGAATTGTATTGTTTTTTAAACTTTCTGTTGTTAAATATTTTAGAACGACATATAAATATATATGCAAAAAACATACACCACACACACACATATATATAATATATATAAATATGTCTTTGGTAAAATAAAAATTTAAACCCCAACATCAACTTTTAGGCATCGTGTTGCTCCGTTTTAATAGCGGCCGAGAACTGCAATTCTGGCGACGTCAGAAAACTGTTCAAAGCTCAGGTTAATCCTAGGAAGGAGAAGATCGGGATTCGACACTTAAAAGAAATCAGTGATAATAGAATTTTAGTTAATTGTGCTTCTGAAGAAGATAGAGAAAAACTGATGACTACGATTGAAGCAATCCTAAGTTCCTGAAGCCAACTGTACCTAAACGCAAAAACCCTACGATGATGATTAGAAATGTGCCAAATGACGTTGCCGATTCGGAATTACTGGACGTTATTCAGGAACAGAATCCAGAAATCCTTGTTTCAAATGAGTGTTGGAAGGAGTCAAGAGTTCGTTTTGTTTTGAAGAAATTTCAACATGTGAGAACTGTGGTGATTGAATTTCATCCCAAGATTCGGAAAAGTGTTACTGCGGTGGGGTCACTAAAAAATAATGTGGAACATGTGCCATGCTGAAGACTTCTTAGTGATAACAGGTGTTTCTCGTGTCTCGGTTATAATCATAGAGCAAATGAGTGCACAAATATGTTATCTTGTTATTTTTGCGCCGGAGAACATAAGAGTGATAACTGCCCAAACCGAGAAAATCAGGTATGTGTTAATTGTATTAGATATAACAAAAAGTTAAAAAGCGAAGCCAAAAAAGTGGATGTCAAGCATAAGCCTTTTTCGCATAGCTGCTCTTGTCATAACTACATGAGAAATCAAGTTGCTGCTCGAACTGACTATGACTAGACTCATTAAAGATCATCTTAATTTTGTTCAAATTAACTTACATAAGTCAAAAAAGGCTACACAGCAGCTTATTTTAAATCTTGAAAATGATGATGTTGATGTTGCTCTTATTCAAGAGCCGCACTGTTTGAAAGGAAAGCTTCCTGGATTTCTGAACACTTACAAAATTTTTTATGATACAAAATCAGAGGTTATAAAGGCGGCTATTATTGTTAGAAACATGGCGATTACAGTTTTTTCCGATCCTAGGAATCTTGATTATAATTCTGCAATGATTGACATCTCTTTTAGAGGATACGATTTTACTGTATTTTCATATTATTTTGAACCTTCAGTTAATATTGATTTGGATCTAAGAAAAATTGAGCATATGTTTTCAAATAGAGTGTTAAAAAGACTTATTTGGTGCATGGATGCAAATAGTAAGTCTGAAGTTTGGTTTAGTCCTGTGACTGACTCTAGAGGCATTAAGTTATGTGAATTCTTCAGTACATGGCAATTGATTACGGTAAATGAGGATTATGGGCCTACGTTTAGTGCTGGTCAGGGTACTAGCTATATTGATATTACAGCTGTTGGAACTGATGTGCTTAGATTACTTGATAGGTGTTTATACCAGACTATGATTCCCTCTCTGATCATAGAATGATTTCCTTTGGGCTGAAAATTCCCAGTTCAGCTAGGGCTTGTGACTGTTCTGCAGAAACAAATCTTTTCAATACTAAAAGAGCAAATTGGAACATGTTTTATTCTCACTGTTCTAAAGCCGAGAATGCCGTATTAGATTTTTTGAATAACTGTATACTACCTGATAGTCTCGAATTATGTGTTCAAGATGTGCAAGATATAATTATATCGGCTGCAGAAAAATCTATCCCTTTGAAAAAGAGAGGATGTCATAAAGTACCCTGGTGGTCCGTTGAATTATTTTGCATGCGTAAACAATTGAATGCAGCAAGAAGACGATATCAAAGAACAAAGAATCCCGTTCTGAGGGAAGTTTATAGAGAAAATTACATTCAAATTAGGGTAAATATAAATTCAAACTTGATGAAAGCAAGGCGAACTCTTGGAAATCTTTTCTCGCTGATATTACTGTCTGAATGTTTGGAAGAAAATTTATACTCATGGAGTGAAAAACAATTTTACTAAAAGACTTGAAATCTCAAGGAATCGAAGTCTCCTCTGGACATTTTACTTCTTCTTTGAAGATACTATAGATGCCATCTTGAGGAAATCTTTTCCTCGTGATCCAAATAGTCAAGATAATTCTCAACATAGGGTTTTGCGTTCAGAAGCTGATTTGGTTTATGAAAGTGATGATGATATCCTTTTTCAAGAACAGAAATTGACAGTGTTATAGGTAATTTAAGTTTAAATAAATCTCCTGGTTCCGACAGAATTAATAATGAACTAATTAAGAAGTTTCACAATTGTTCTCCTTCTGTCCTTTTGCCTCTCTTTAACAAATGCTTGAAATTGGGTGTTTTCCCAAAGATTTGGAAAAGAGCAAAAATTGTACTTCCTAAAAGTACTGAATTGTCAAGGACGCACATAGACAATATTCGTTGCATAAGCTTACTCCCTTGTTTGGGAAAGTGCTTGGAAAAACTCTGCATTACTAGACTTAACCACTATTTAAGAAAGTCTAGTCTTTTAAGTGACGACCAGTACGGTTTTACTCCTCAAAGGTCAGCAGAGGATGCCTTGGTACGCCTTTGTGATTTAGTCAAAGAGGGCAAGCGAAAAAACGTGACTTTTCTAATTTCCTTGGACATTAAAGGAGCTTTCGATAATGCCTGGTGGCCTGGCATCTTGCACCTGCTCAAAAGTTTCAAAGTTCCTAAAAACATCTTTTGCCTTATTAGAAGCTTCTTACAATATCGTTCAGCTGATCTTACATTGGGTAATGTCACAACGAATATTGCTTTAGAAAAAGGCTGCCCTCAAGGGTCAGTTATGGGACCTTTTCTGTGGAATTTAATTATGAACGATCTTCTTTGCAATATCTCAAAGTTCCCGAATTGTCATAAAATAGCTTTTGCAGATGATGTACTTCTTATTGTCCAGTGTAAAGACTTTCAGGATGCCTGCACTTTGTCACAAAACATTCTTGATAATATTTTTAAATGGTCAGAGCTATATAAGTTAGAGTTTAATCCACTTAAATCAAAAGTAATGAAAATTTATAAAAAATCGACAGTAGATCAAAAAATCAACTTAAAACTTGGAGGTGTAACAATTGAAGAAGTGCACAAGATTAAGTATTTGGGCATTATTGTTGATAACAAAATGCAGTGGAAGGAGCATATCTCTTATATTTCTAGCAAAAGTGAAAAAATTCTTCTTGGACTGTTAAGAATTGCAAACAATACTTTTGGGGTGAAAACTAATGTTCTTCAGTTGATTTATAAGCAGGGGATAGTACCTCTTATATCTTATGCATCGAGAGCTTGGGGACACTCTTTAAGAAAGAAAATTAATAGTAGACTGATTAGGAGAACGCAACGGAGGTTTTTACTTCGTGTCATTAAAGGATACAAAACTCTTAGCTATGAATCAGTGTTTGCGATTTCTGGAATGCCACCTATTGACTTGGCTATTTTGAACAATCTTGATGTTCGCAAAAGCTTTTTGAGTACCAGCCTTGGAACGCTGGATGGGGTGATTCCAATTTCATTATTGCCACACCCTTCATGTAGAAAGGCTATCACTCTTGTAACTTATTCAAATGAAGTTCTTCAAGATTATAAAACTATTTGTTTCACGGAGGGCAGTAAATTGAATGGAAGAGTTGGTCTTGCCTGCGTTATTTACGAGGAAGGATTTGAAAAAGCTACTTTCCAGCATCGAATAAGAGATGAATGCTCTGTTTTTCAAGCCGAACTACTCTGCATTAATCTTGCCGTAAAAGTGATTCAGGACTCTCTCCGTCAGGGCGATACTCTCAAATTTCTAATTTGCACCGACTCGCTCTCTTCGCTTTATTCTTTGCACAATATAAATTCTACAGAAAAACTTGTTGTGGAGGTTCAATCTATTCTGTACAACCTTGAAGACTGTGATATCCACTTTTCTTATGTTCGGGGCCATAGTGGAAATCTCGGCAATGATAGAGCGGACCAGTTGGCTAAAGAGGCAACTTGCCAAGATATGAGCCTTTCGATGTCTGTGCCATTGTCCCACTGGAAGCATTTCGCTTGGGAAAGAACTGTTTCCGACTGGAACTCCAAATTCTTGGCCTCACCTAAAGCTTTATGGACTAAAAAGTTTTTCCCGACCATCTATCAACGGCTAAAATGTAAGAAATTTGTTACTGATTTTAAGTTATCCCAGATTCTAACAGGACATGGTAATTTTAAGAGCTATTTATTTAGGTTTAACTTAATTGATAATGATATTTGTTCTTGTGGTCTGGACGCTGAAACCGCGGAACATGTCTTGTTGTATTGTAATCTATATTGTTGTAAAAGAGAAAATTTTAAAAAGGAGTTGAAATGCTTAGGTATTTCCTGTCCACCCATTTTGTCTTTGTTAGTCAATTGTTCTGAAAGCCTTAATGTCTTGAGAAAATTTGTTTACAGTATAGATTTTTAAAATTTTACAGATACTTTCCTTTCTTTATATTTGTGTATTTCCTCCCTTCCTTTATTTTAGTTTTGGCTCTTTATGTCCCCCCCTTTTTTGTGTCCCCCCCCTTTATTATGTTTTTCTTCTTAATTATGTTTTTTGTTGTTGTTGTTATTATTATTATTGTTTTGTAATGTTGTTACCACTTACGTCTGTAAGCCTCATGTTATGCAATGTGGAGCATGAGGAGTTTTGCAAATAAATTTATTTTTTAAAAAAAAAAAAAGCCAAACTGGAATTTCAAAACGTTGCGCTATTGACAGTATTAATTATAAATTTGTCTAAAAAATAATTACATTTCTACAACGTAAAAATAATATAATTTCTACAACGTATGCAATTTTTTTACAAATTTCTATCTATTTTCTTGGATTTAAATTCAAAACAAAAAAGTAGAGCTATTTTTCAAGTAGATTGGTACATTGTATACCTTTCTCAACGCTGCCAAGTTAAACTGAGATGGAGTATTGAAGAAATTCTTTAAATAATTTATCTAACTTTAATCTATGAAACTCAGACAAAAAATAATTACAGAATCGGAAAGATCATTTTTTTATGTATCTTACCCATCAAAAAGGAATCCGCTAGGAAAACAATAAAAGAAAAATATTATCTAGAAATGCAATATATTTTCGATTAAAAAAATAATTTTATAATAAAATGAAGGAATTTTTTAAAGAAATTTTCTAATTTTAAGCCTACAAGTAATTTAAATATACCTCATTTTATCACCAGTAATCTAAACACACACTACGACATGTGTCCTTAAATTTAATTACAAATATAATCTGTTAATTTTATTTGAATTTAATTATTGATTTTTTCAAAATCAAGTTTCTAAAGATGATCTGAGCAATTAAAAAAAATAGATTCTTACGTAGAAGATATTCAATGTGCAGCAAAAAATTATCATTATTTGATAAAACTTTCTTTTTGATTACAAAATGCGTTTTGAGTCTTAAGCATTTTATTGATTAATACAAATATTTAAATGCCTTTTGAAGTTTTTTAATAAACAACTAAAATTTTCTTCTAATATGTTAGAGAAATATATCCCTTATCTTCAAAATATTTCAAAAAAATAATATATTCTTTAAGTTTTTCAAAAATAGTCAAAACTTTAATTAAACATTTAATAACTTTGTCATTTATGAAGATAATCTCACTAAACTTTTTTTTTTCGTGTGTAGAACAATGTTACCCAAAAACTGCACGAACATTGAAAAAAATTGCTTAAAAATTACGGATTAAGAAAATTGTGTTTTTAGTCTAATACCATTTTGCGAGAATTAATTCAGCTAAACCAGGGATGGCGAACCAGCGTTCAATGAGTTGAACAGGCTGAGAAACCTGTCCAGCGATAACTAAAAAGTAAAAAATAAATTAAATGTAAAAAAACTTTTTTAAGAACAAGCTTTTATTTAAACGCGCTAAAAAGAATAAAATAAACTTTTCCTTTAAAACTTTTTTTACTATCAACTTATAACGTCATTACACAATTTATATGATATAAAAGCTTGTCGCGAGATATACCTGTGTAGATAAACAAGTAAAATAAATAACTTGACCTGACTGATTTTAATTTTTAAAAATTCAAACTAAGTAAATATGAGTACTTAAATATTGCGACAAGCTTTTATATCATATAAATTGTGTAATGACGTTATAAGTTGATAGTAAAAAAAGTTTTAAAGGAAAAGTTTATTTTATTCTTTTTAGCGTGTTTAAATAAAAGCTTGTTCTTAAAAAAGTTTTTTTACATTTAATTTATTTTACTTGTTTATCTACACAGGTATATCTCGCGACAAGCTTTTATATCATATAAATTGTGTAATGACGTTATAAGTTGATAGTAAAAAAAGTTTTAAAGGAAAAGTTTATTTTATTCTTTTTAGCATGTTTAAATAAAAGCTTGTTCTTAAAAAAGTTTTTTTACATTTAATTTATATAAATAATAAGGGTACTTAATAAAAATAATATTTTACAATTTTCTATAGGGTTTTTACCCTTCTTACAATTCAGGTATTATATCAAGAATAATAATTTTGCTTTTAAAAAAATTAACCCGTGCGAAGAAGGTGTACTTCAGCTATTATACTGCAAACTGAAACTTTTTTATATCAAACGATCAGGCTATTTCTTAAATAATATATTTTTAAGAAATAACATCGTTAAATGCGATATTTTCCAACAAATATAAACGACAAATTAAAAAAATATATATATATTTGTTTGTATTTTATGATGATTCACGTTATTCTGTTGCTAAAACTATTTTGGCACTGAAATTACAAGACTGATGTAGAAAAATTAAAAATAAACTGATCTGTTTTGATTGATTTAACACATATTTACAGTGCGAATATTATGAGCTGAATGTATTCTGTTTATAATCTTTCCATTTCTGTAAAAAATTTAAAGAGTTGGAAATTTCTAAAATATAAATTAAGCATACATTTCTAAGATGTATCGTATTTGTATGTCTATATAAATTTAAAAAAAAATGTTACAAGTTTTTAAGATGTTAACAGAAAATATATGCGAAATATACTAGTAAGATAAAAAATTATTGCTTTGATAAAAATGAATTGCACTCTAAAATTAAATACTCTATTTGCTAAAAAATCTAATAGTTAAATTAGTTTACAGCATCTTCGAAAGTTTGAATTTTTCTATTTATAATTATGCGAAAACTACTGGTACACTGAATTCAATTGAAGCAAATGAAGTAATGCTACTTTTACATATATTGAATGATATATAAAAAGTATAAATTTTTTAAAATTTATATATTTAATAGCTTTTGTTGTAATGTTCAAGTACAATGCATGGTTGGATAATTTTTTAAAAATTTTTGAATAATAATTTGATTGCAAGAAAATCGGTACTGCAAACTTGATTACGATTGTATAGATAAAGATTTTAAATAACGTTTATGATCTTAAATACCTGTGTTTGATTAATTTGAGTTTCTATAACGATTAATTGAATTTTATACACTTCTCATAGAAAAAAAAATATTAGGTCTCTGGGATATAAATAAAAGAAGATTCCTTCATAAGAAATACGTACCAAAAAAGCTTCAACTTAATTTTATTTTTTTGAAAAAGAATTTAAAATTTGAACTTGCGGGAGAAAATAGTCCTTTACTAACTATCATTCAATTATAAATTAAATTCAGCAATAATATTTGCTTTGTTTTCATTAAAAGAATCACAAATTCCTTGTAAAGTTCTAGCCTGAATATGGCTTAAGTAATTAATTTTGAAGGCGGTATAAGAAGGAAAGCATAGAAGGAAAATGATTTTTTTTACAAAACAAATCGGATTAATGTCAACATACTTTGACATTTTCCTTATTCTTCATACTTGCTTAAATTATTAAATGCTAATTATATACCTGCCCTTTTATACAAAAATCTATTTCTATCTCTAGTGTTAAATTATTCAGTTTATATACAGTCCGGGATGTAATTTATTTTTATTTAGTTTAACTAATTCGAACAAATTCATTAGGTTTATTTTATGTTGTTCAGATAAACTATTTAACTTTATATAGTTACTTTACAATCAGTTCAGTCTTGTTAGATAAATAAAGATTTGTCTTTGTGTGTGAATAGAAATAGATTAATTTAATACACACGGTCCAAAATCAGATCAAATTTAGCTACGAAAGAATGCAACAACTTGAATCAATACTTGTGCATTACATTTAATGGTAAACAGGGAAATAAATAGATTTCCGGTTTATGATATCCGATTCTTTATCGGTATATTCATAATAAGAAAATATTTAAATCAATGCCATTTCAAGGCTCAAATTGCGATTTTTTACTGTTCGCACCATTGCAGTGTTGCTCAACTACGTATTTAGAATTAAAGTTTGATTTCTTTTTGTAAAATTTTCTCCGTCTAGACATTTTTCTTTTACTGTTTTAACTACTTCAAGGACGATAAATCATTAATCTCCTAATGCTGCACTAATTATCTGTAGTATAAGAAGGTCAAGTGAGTTTGTCAATATATCTTAAAAGGTCATACAATTTTAACTATAGGCAACTAACAAGGCAAAGCTAAACTATTTCGTATTGATTAAAGATACACTTATTTACTTGTAGTCTAATTAGATGGAAAAATTGGAACTTAAACTGAAAATTTAAAATTATAAAGGAATTTTAAACATAGATTATTTTTAATGCTAAAGCTTTATTTCTATTGACACAGTAACACAGTTGCACGTCTTCACTGAATGACGCAGTACTCTCAACTGACGTTTTCGGTAAAGTCGAAACTGACCACATGGATAGATGAGAGGTGGGGATTACGGTATCAAAACAGTTGTTGCCAACTCCACACTTTTTTTCATGCTACGCACTTAGTCTTATTTTTTGTGTCACACCTTGTATAAATTCATAAAGTTTTAGGACATGCCACTGCCATATGGTTCAAAGATGAAAATTGAATGGAAGGGAAATGAATTTCGTTCCACATAGATCGCTTCCGGCACAATGTACTTGTGGAATTTTCCATCAGATTAGAACTAAAATCACCCATTTATTGAAGCGTCTATAAAATAGGCCTAACTTCTAGGTTTTTAATCGAAATTTCAACGAAACTAACCTATTTAAACTTCAAAGGAAATCACAGGATTTTTTTTATAAATTTCACTTTTCTAAGATTGTTTAATTGCAGGTTTGTCCTAATACAATGCAATGACGCAATTCTAATGAATAACGTTAGATTATTAATGATTTTAGCAAACAATGTAATAAAATATTTTTGTGTGATACGAAAAAGATAATAAAACATATGAAAAAGAATATTTTATGAACATACTATTAAAATTATAACGATTGTTTTTAAATGATTTATGTCTTCATTTCTAAGCTATTCATTTTACATTAGAATTTTTATGAAAAATTAAGCTTAATTCAGCTTGTAACATTATTTTAAATGATAAAAAATATTATATTTTTTGCATATAAATAATTTTATTTTTCATATTATAAAATAGATACAAACAATAAAACACGAGTTAGTATTTCATTTTGTGTTTATTTGATATTTTAATAGAATTAAATCCACGAGAGAGATATTTTTATCACACAAAACCCGTAAAATAAGAAAACTGTTTTCAAGACAGAGCGTGAAATAAGTCACACATCAGTTGTTGCTAAGCGGGTTTAGGTTTCTTTTTTCCATAAGTAAATGTTAAGTAAAAAAGGAGGGATTTGAAACTAACGAATTTTACACGGGCTAATGACTAAGAAAGGGATAAACTTCTATAAAAAATACCTAATATCGTCATTTAATTAAAATAAAGTGTTAGCATTCTCTGGAAACAGCTAACTAAACTTTATCCTGTGCTTATATTTAAATTTTCTTCAAGGTTAGAAAAACATAATTTTACTTTTAAAAATAAAATTTTTGTTAAGGTTAAAAAAATATACCTTTTTTTTTGCCTTCTCCTTTTAATGTTAAGTATTTCTACGACAAGAAGTGGACGAAAAAAATAAAATAAAAAGAAAGTAAAATAGTGAAAAAACTGTAAAATTGTGCGTTAAAACAAAAAGGTACAAATAAAAGCATTGTCTAGCATTACGTAATCCTCCAAAGACCAACTTAATAAATTACTGATCTTTTTTTTCTTCCTCTTACGAAGAAACACTTGCAAAACCATGCACTCCACCAAAAAAAGAAGAAGTTAAAAAAATAATATCTATATAGCCGCCTGAAACAACAAACAATTAACGAAATAGTTCTTTTTGTGTTTTTTTCTCTTCAGAAGAGAATAATTAACAGGCAGCAGTGTTCGATGAAGCACGTAGTGCTATTCGAAAAAATAAATTCGAGATATTCTTTTAAATAAAACAGTCTGCTTAAACTAATAACTAATGAGTCCAATTTACGTTTCAGAAGCTCTGTCCTAGTGTTCCTCAGCAGTAATGAGATAACACAAGTAGGGAAAAAAATCTGGATTTCGAGCTTTAAGTGCGTAAATCGAAGAATTTCGAAGAATCGGCTTAAGAACTTATTTATGTGACTATAGAATCGAATTGTAAGCGCAAGGGAAATTACCTTTTCCTTTTGGAAATTAAGAATATTTTTCTCTAACTCTCGAATGTAATCAATGTTGTTTTTAAGGACGCGAAACGCAGAATTCTTTCAGCTTTGCTTAGATTTGGGTAATAAACTGAATTAAGAACAACATATGGACGTAATTATGTTAATTAGTGTGCAAGATTCTATTACTGATGTATTCTAATTGGGATTTTAAGGAAATGAAAAAGGGATTTTTTGGTGTTGTAGGGAATGGGTGTTGAGAATATATAACGAATTTATTTTGGTTGTTTTTCCCCCCGTAAAAACCTAAAATTTTTGCTGGATATGTTTGCGTATTTGTTCTTAATTTCTTTTGTATTAATTATCGCTCTTGATGAAAAATAATGTTCTGTTTCTAATTAAATCTTAATTATTTATTCATGAGTTGATAAAAGTTTTATTTTATTTACTTTTTTTAGAGAAAGGTGGAATCTCTCGTATCAAATTGAATTGATTTTGATTTGGAATCTCTCAGTCTAATCATTTAGGCTTGTTTGCAGTTTAAAGACTAAAATCCACAAAAAAATTGAATAAAACAATAAAAGCTTTAAAATTAGGGGAAGTCTTATCACTGTTCCAAATTTTTGCTTATGTAAAAAGGGAAAAAAATGAATTTGAAAGTTAAACAAACTATTTTGCAGTAATTATTTTGCAAGGAATAGTTAGCACTGCTATTATCTGCATCATGTTTAAATTTATATGAAACTCAGATGTTTTAAAACAATGAAGATTATCGCTTGGTCTTAATATTTTTTCAAGTACTCAACACATTTCGCTATTAAAATAATAGTAATGAAACTAAAAGCGTATAGTTTATTTTTTATTAATAGCAGTAGTTTATATTAAAATGCATCCAAATGTAATATTAATGATAATTTTTTAACCTTACATATTTTCTAATATGAAAAAGTTTCTCTTATTTTTCAAATAAAGATATAATTTTTATAAATCACGGTAGCTAATTTATTTACTTTAACACCTTCTAATAAGCACAAGAGATATATTTCAACTGACGCTTTTTGAAAAATTTATATAATTGCAGTGACATACATATATTTATTTTTCTGTAATTGATATTTCAGCTAAATATGAATGTGTTTTATCTGAATATAAAAGAATACTAACTTTTCTTAGTCTTCTTTTTGCGTTCTTTAGATGTTTGTTTAAATATTTAATGTCAGGTTCAAGGATGAAATATTTAATTGTTTTTCTTCAACAGTGCTATTAATCATTTTATGATCCACATTACCATACAATAATCTTTTTGTTGTTATTTCAAATCCCCTTCGAGCAGTGAAGCCTACACCATTTGACATTTCCGCAAAAGAATGTAATAAGCCGGGCCCTGCTCATCAAGCAGCTGTCCCAGGGAAATGTCACAGAAGTCAAGAAGATGAGCAGAAGAAGCAGGGGTAGAGCAGGAACAGGTATAGAAAGACTTTACCTGCTGCCTAAAGGTTTTAATACGCAGGTAATAACTTCTAAAGCGCGCCAGGGCTGTCTGAAAAGCCCTGAATCGCATGCACTGTAGAAATACTCCAAGAATCTTAGATGCGTACCAGTGGTAAGCAGGAAGCTTTCGCCAAGTTAAATTCCTTTTATATATAAGTACTGTCTATAATCTTTGACAAATTCTTCAAATATTGGATGAAGTTCCTGTGGTCTGTCAGGATCCAGATATTGTTCTTATTAGAGCTGAGAGCATGATGGAAAGGGACCATCGATAGCAATGTGTTCCGAGCTACAAACGGAAGAATGGTCAGCATTCCTGATGCTGCATTTAGCATCACTCCCGGTGTCTTATACTCTCTATTATATGTATAATAGTCTTATGACACCTGCAAATAGAGGTGCCAACAAGATCCTAAAGCTAATTTGTGTCGATCGCTTGCGACGCATAAATTACAAACCAAAAAGAAATGTTCTACACCGATGATGGCAATCTGCAATTTTTGTCTAAACTATTATTTTAAGTTCATTTGAAATTAACTGCATAATTTGCGCATTCTGAGAATCAGAGCTATAAAAACTTAGACTCGTACCATAAAGGTTGATCACGATTAGAATTAAGAAAAAGTCAATCCTTTGTATACAAAAGTTGGTCACCCCTGCTCCACACTGTAAAAAAGCAATGCATCTAAAAGGATTTATCCGATTGGTATGGAAATCGGTATATGTGATGTACAGGCTTTAAAAGCGTCAAGAGCTAACTGTATTATAGGAATTTAATGTTGCACTAAAAAAATACAGATACAAAACAGAGAAAATAATAATGCGTTGGGTTAGCTCGGGCCCTGATGCAAGCTGCTGTCCGGCTGATGAGTTTTCTCTTGCAGGATTTCTTGTGATACAAATTCCCATTGGCTAATCTGATCGGAGGATTTCAACTACAGTCTGAAACTCCTGCTCGACAGTGTCCAAACCAGCTCTATTAGGAATAGATCTGGTGATTCCGCTGACAAGGGAAGCGTCGGAGGAACCCTAAATAGGCCATTGGAAGCTACATGATGTGATAGGTAGAAATAATGTATAAGCATTGAAAACTAAACTTTTACAGTATCATAGAAATTAAATACTTTTTCCAGAAAATACAACCATAAAGAAGAAATAAAAAAAGAATAAGGTGCTGCCCCACCTTTGGATCAGATGCTAAATGCTATCGCTTGGTTTTCAACTCGTACAGTTGGCGCATGTAGTCCTTTGGAATTGTTTGCCATCCACGTTCAAGACAGGTTAGCTAGATCTACGTGGACAAGGACTGTCGGAGATGCTTGTTAATCACAGATTATGCATACTCTATTAAGGAGAGATTTGGCGACCCCACAGGCCAATGAAATGTGGAAGAGGAATGAAGACAAGAAATAGAAAGACGGGCCATGGATAACCGAGTATTATGCTGTTGAAATGCAAGTCCAGGGGTTGGTGAAATAAAAAACAACACAATGGGGAATAGATTCTTTTCACAGAATCACCGTACTGTAAAGGTGCTTAATCCCCTTAGGTGACACCTAAAGGGATTTGGCTGTGAAACAAAATACCTTTGCATGACATAAATTTTAACTGTTGGGTGTGTGGCGAGAACGATAGGTGAATATCCCTGAACTCCAAAAACGTATTCTCAAGGATACAAACGACTTCTCAAGGATACAAAAGTACCGGAACGCTTTGGCTTGGAATTTTTGTCTTAATATCGATACATCTTTTTTTCTGTACCATCCGGAAGTTTCGTTACATTGCACTAAATTTTCGACCAGTCAATAATTGATCATTAAATATTTATTATTTTCTTATTCTTTCATAAAGTATGTTTAAACAGAATTGCATCCCATTCGAATAACCTAATTTCGTATCTCACTTTTTACATTGTTGTCTGTAAATAGATGATTATATGCCATTGGTTACCTTATGTTTTCATTCCCTCGTGATTTTATCATAAATGAAAACAATATTTTAAATTAATATAGTTTTTACAACTTTAAAGTAAAATTCACTTCCAATAATGAATTTTTTTACCTATTGATTAATTCATTTAATTAATATGTAATTTGAAATATGGTTAAATTATTTTGAAATCTTAACCTACTTGGAGGCTGAAATGGCAACACATAAAACAATTTTAAACTTCCTTCCATATCATTTTTGGTGATGATGTAGCTATTCTTGTTCTTTCGCTTGTAGTTAATCATTTTATTTCTTGCTGTTCCAAATGCTTAAGTAACATAACCTCCATGGCGAAAGCCATTATGAAGCAAATTTTCACCGAAACACAATCGTAAGGAGTTGTCATAAGTACGAGAATAAGGAAATAGCAATTTGAGAGATGAAATATAATATACGTTAACGTCGGATTAAAATGTGAGTTTTCAGTTCATACATGATTAGATTTGATGTAATAGTTATATTTTAATTTTATATCCATGCTGATTATATTATTATTCTTCCTGCCAAATAGCAAATAGCAGTTTTTCTTCAAATTTTTTAAATTTATTTAAATATAGAAATTAAGCTTTGGTATATGTTAGATTTAATTTAAAGGAATCTAGTATTATGTAGTTTAAAGAAAATATATTTAAATTTCTCTGTATTCCATTCATTGCACTGTCTGCATGCTTAGAATCTGATACTTTTTCATGAATTTAATGTACAAGTACTGTATTGACGAGATTATTATAAGGAAAATGATACACACACAGACTGTGAGATATTCTTTTATTTTACCAGAATTAACTCAAGCTTTCAGTAACTTTAGATAAATAGTGTATTTTAAATAATATTTAATGGCTGATTTAACTAGAAAATGAAGAGCCAACTCATTATTCGTGAATTCAGTTCGACAAATTATGCAATTGTAAATATGTATCAAATTTCACTTCAAGTACTGGTCTGGAATATATATATAGTCTGAAAGTTTATTTATTTCGTTAGTTATGATTTTAGAGGAATTTATGGTATGTAAGAATTTATTCCATCTTTCACATCACTAAGGTTTTGACTATGCATGATTGAACAAAATATGTGCATATTTCAGGTTCATTACGCCTTTAAAAGGCTGAAATATGTTTACGCTACATTTCGTAACCACATCTTAATTTCGTTTTAAGACATGGGGGTGTTTTCTGAAAAACAAATTTTTAAGAAAAGGCATGTAATAAAACATTTACTCATTTAAAGATTTTAATTAATTATTTTACTACAGCAAAAATTTCTAGTTTTGTACTTCATATCTCATTTATCTCAATTATATAAGACATGTACTTCATATCTTATAAATCCCTACCCCCCCCCCCATTTCTTTACTTAGTTTGTTTTTTAGTGAATTTTGATTTTCACAAATTTAAACAGTAAAATGATAAAAACTGATCTGTTCGAGGAGCATCTGACCTTTGGTCACAAACTGTCTTAGTTACTTTATGGGATGGGAATTTTATTCCAATTGAACGTAGGCCCCTTGCGCTTTCGCACAGATCGCACAGCATTTCTTTCGGTGCCGAAAACACTTCTATAAGGCTTATTTTGAAATGGTGTTGAACTGCGTCTTGGCGTTTTACATTATCCCATCTTTACTCTTTCAATGGTATTTTCACTTTCACAAACAGCCAAAAGTACCAAGAAGACTGGTTCAGCATTGATAGTGTCCAGTAGATAAATAGCAAGACAATGTTATTTTTGTTCCAACGACAAATGCTTGCGAACAAATTTTGAAGCCCCTCTGCTCATGATCATACCAAAGTTGTATATACAGATCCTGTGCTGATCTCAAGTTATCCAGCAATCTTTCGTGCGGCCAAACAACGCTCTACCTAATGTCAGATTTTCCACCTTTTCAACAAAATCTGCATTTCGAGGGGTGTATGGCCTCCGAGAACACTGGCTACTCTTTACCGATATGCGGCCACTTTTGAATCGGTTAAACTTTGGAACACCTTCACATTTTTCAGTGAACTCATCTAGATGACACGCGTTTAAAAAAGAATGATATTTAACTGCTGCTGAAAAAGGTAAGCCTCTTACACTTGATTTCACGAGTGAAGGGAAAGGCGGCTAGTCTAAGCGAATTTGGAAGAGTGTAGATTGCAATGGTTAAATGACTTGGAACGAATTTCTCCGAAACAGCATGACGGGTAGGTTGTTTGTGCTCTGCTGTTTTTCATATTTGCGCAAAGTGGATAAACGATGATGAAACCAGAAGTAGACACCTAGCTGTTGGATGTCCACGTATCCTCAAAGAAAAAAGACGTTGGAAATTATCCAGCTAAGTAAAGCAAAATAAGCGTCAGACAGTGAGGTAGTTGACAGCTTAATGCAATACAGGTTCATGCAGACGTGTTCCGTAACTTATGCTTAGTGGACACTGTCAGACATGGGAGTGCACATAGCAGACATCCCACTCTCGTGGGCTTCTGTTGACCAAGCGTCATTGCCAACTACGCCTAGAGGTGGGTCAGAAATATTGAGGCATGACCCTAAATAAGTGAAAGAGAGTTTCATGGTTGGATGAATCACGATTTCTCGTTCATCGCGTCGATGGTTGCGTCTTAGTGCGCTGTCCTTCCTTAGTCGAGTAATTGCTCCCTCCTTGTACACAGAATAGTGACAGAGAGGGAGGTGACAGAATGGTGACAGAGAGGGAGGTGACAGAATGGTGACAGAGAGGGAGGTGACAGAATGGTGACAGAGAGGGAGGTGACAGAATGGTGACAGAGAGGGAGGTGACAGAATGGTGACATGTGGTATTATGCTTTGGAAAAAGATTTCATGGGTGACTCTGGGATCCTTAGTTCTGCTAGAAGGGACCGTGAAAGTTGTAGACTATCTGAGCATAATTGAAGATTAGTTGCAACCTTATGTGGCGTCTGTTTTTCCGATTAGAAGTGGAATCTTCCAGCAGGACAACGTCCCATGACAGAAGGCCAGAATATTGTCAGAAGAGTTCGAGGAGATAAAGCTGATTTAAATTTAATATCCTGCCACATAACTTAATCTGACAGAGTACATTTGGGTTTTCATAGAAAGGCAGCTCAGAGGTGAAACATCTTCGTGTCGGAATATCTCGACTTTACGCGACCACTGCTTAGACAATTGGTACAACCTATTTCCAGTCAGACCAAGAACTTCTGGTATCCATACCAAGGCGAGTTTTGCAGGCAGAAAGTGCTGTAACGTGTTATTGAACGGATATTCATAATATTTTTTTTGGCTCTTCGGTGTGTGTATATATATTTTATAGAATTTCTTATATTGTTATACTTTACTAAAGAGTCATTTTAAAAATGATACATTAACGATATCAACAATGTTGTATTAAAGAAATAATGTAAATAAAAATTTAAAAAAAAATTAATGTGGTTGCAAATTTTTTTTAATGAAAGAACATGATTAGTATCATAAATAGTCATTTATGTTTGAAGTCTAAATTGCGTACTAAGAGCCTTTGAGAACGTCAAATTTTTATAAGGATAATTCAATACACGTATTTATAATTTTTTATATTTTTTTTAAATGAAAATATATAGTTCATTATTTTAAATATATTTTCAAAAACCATTACTTTTTCTTTAATAATGCTCCAATAAATATTAAAATATTAAGCACCATAACAAAATTTTTTTACCCACATAAAGTAATTTACTAGAAATAAAACCATTTCACCCCTAAAAAACATTTTCTTGATCATGAGACATGGATAAACAAGATTTTAAGTTTTTTTTTTCAGACATAAATCTTAAACTATATCTGTTAACTATATATCTTGTCAAATAAAATGCTTACCCTGGTAATAAAACTAAATATATGATGATGTCGAATACTTTTAGAAATATAAATCCTGGTAAAAAAAAACATTAACACGAAAATAAAATTATGTGCTATTAAATTAAATAAAGTAAAAGTTTCCATAGTTAAAAAAAATGGATAAACACGAATATAAAATTCCACAGTTTGATTTGATTTTTGAGTAACAATGATCCTTATAAAGTAACTCGAGAGCTGTTGGCAACGAGCCTCGTAATTTTGCATCTAATTCAAGTGGCAAGTGCGAAATTTAAGCCGACACTCCACTCACCTAACATCCACATTATACCAACGTGGAGAGAAATGGTAGAGGCCATGGTAGCCAAATTGTCAAGGTATCGGATCATGGCTAGCGTGCCATGAGTTCGAGCCCAGTACCACTGAAGACCAGGCGTGTAAGGAAGCGATGCACGTTCCATCTGTCCAGAGCTCAAACGTCCTCCCGTAGGTGTGGTGTGGTAGTTGAGGGAGGGGTGGCAGCTCAGGTGTCGTCTGCGTCACTTGACCATGGTTCCAAATTACTCGGTCCGTCGGCAAAAGCCCTCGCGTACCTGAACAGTGCGACGTTAATTTCAATCACTCACTTGAGAAATGATAGATTTTTAGCGTGCATCAGGCCCTCTACAAAGCAAGTATTCAGTGACATTAGGACTCGGACTTATGACTCAAGAGCCACGAGTTTTTGATTATAACCATTCGCCTACGGCAACAATAAAATTTACCCAACGAATACACTGAGGGAGTGAGTAAGTTTTTATTAACGTCGTACTCTGAAGGAATACGAAAGCTATTGGTGACGGACCCCTTAATTTTGAGTCTCCGTCAAGTGACGAGAAAGGCACCTGAGCTGGATCCCAATCTTAATCTACTACACCACACCAACGGGGGACGGTAATCCTCGACAGATTTAACGTGCATCAGCAGCGGGCCACAACCTCCAGGCAGTGTACTGGTACCGGTCCGTGAGTCAAATAGTACTGGGCCACCCAAGGAATATTAAATTATTTCCATTTTATTAACCATGAAGTATTTTTTTCGTTTTTGGGGTATTTTTCCAGGAAATCACTTTATATTACCTTTGTGATATAATTTTTTTTTTTAGCCTGAAGGCATATTGAAATAAAATTAAAATTATTAAATCAAAGCAATCAAAAATATAAACATAAGTCCCCTTTCCTCTTAGTGGATCTTGGTAAAATTATCTAACGTTGACCAGTCCAGATGATAAAATTGTTGAGAAACACTTCTCTACAAAGCGGGATGAAAAAAAATCTGTAAAATATGCAAACAAAACAATTTTTTTTTAATCTTCATTTTTTTTTATAGTTAAGTGTGGTTTATATCACGTTTTTTTATTGTTCAATTACACAATTGGACATGAAATTAATGATAATAATTAATTAAAAATTCATAAATTTCGAATTTTAACACAGCAACCAACGAAAACATACTTCTTTTAATTAAAAATGATAGATGCTAAAATAAATAGAAATTATTCTACTATTAATGGAAATATTAAAATTAATTATTAATATAAATTTTAAATTTTTATTAAAAGTTATATATATTGAAGTTATTAATGATAATACGAAAACATTATGAACATTTTGCATTTCTAATATACATATAAACAGAATTTAAATTTAAGATGTTTGTTGCATCCAAAACATTTAATTCAAATTTAATTTAATTTAAAATGGAACTATAAGATCAATTGAACATTTCTTATAAATTTTATTTTTGAAAGAAAAATCCAGGAGTGCAAAACTGAACAATAAATTAAATTTTGAAAGAAAAATACACGAATATGCATTAATTTTTAATTGCATTTTTGAAATGCAATTAAAACCTTAATTACATTTGAACCATATGAAAGGAGAAAAAATAAAAGCACGAGCACGAGTATTCACTTTCAAAAGAAATTCTGAAATAAGAAAATAATAATTTAAATTCTTAAGCAACTCAAGTTATCGAAACCATACCTTTTTATTCGAATTTATTCATTTAACTGCTTATTTTTTCTCTTTAGTTTTATTCTTGAATATAACTCTAATCAAATAAGAAATAGTTAAGAAACGATGTGAAATATTCATTTCTAACTTATTTTTTCGATTTCTTTCATATATTCTTAATCACTACCCACAAAACTTCTTCTCTGTCTTGCTCCTGCTAATCTTGTCTAAATTTCTTGAGACGATTGCGGCCAAATTCTTAGAATGGAAGAAGAAAAACAAACAAAAAATAAATAAAAGATAAGGGAGGAGAAAAAATATATGCCTGAAGATGTTTAGTTCACCGATTAAACTTCAGTAAAGGAAAGCACTTTAAAGAAATTATAAGCCATTTTCATAGTTTTTCTTGTTTTTCGAGAGTTCTTTCTTTCTTTTTTTCGTTATCAATGTCTCGACGGATTATACTTGGACAGAAACTGTAATTTTATTTGCATATTTATATTTTTGATTAATTTATGAACTTCAAATGATGCTAGAAAAAAAAAGAAAACAAAAATTTAAATTCTTCGAAATACTTCCAAAAACTAAAACTCAGGTTATGTTTATTAAAATGCTTGGTGGAATATTTTTGCTTTTGGTAATGTTTATGCGCGTGTCTGTTAAGTTTCGTTTGGAATTTGATAATGTAGAATACTGCAATATAAATCAAACCACGAAGTTTTTTTTGCAAATAGTTTTATGAGACATAATGTGGTATAAAATATTTTATGAATATTCATTTGCTTATCATTTTTTATTATTAAATACGTGAATTTTAATTGGAAATAAATAATGCCTTTAAAAAATTGCAAGATATTTAAAAAAATTTATTAATTCAAAAGTTCTACGATTTCATAAAAAAAATATTTGGAGGATGCAAAATTTTTGCAAACAAGCTTTTGTAATTCCTAAAATTACTTTTTTAAGAATTGCAAAATTAATTTTAAGAATTAAGTTTCTAATTTAAGCTTTTTAAATTTTTACTAAACACTTTTGATTTAAAAATTCGTTTATATATATATATATTCCTTTTTAGTATATGCTGTCGATTTCAAAAACTTTGAGCCATCTTTTCAAGCATATCGACAGGAATATTGTCAGTTTAGACTCGGATACTGTTCTTTAAGTCTTCCTGGGTCTTGGAGCGATCTTTGTAAACCAGGGACTTGAGATAAGCCCATAGGAACTAATCTGAAAATAATAAATAGGTGAATAAAAATCAGGTGAACACGCAGGGTAGTTTTCATCCCCCCGCAAGGAAGGCTGCTCTTAAAATACCCTGGAGGTGTCGGTTGTGGCCCCATTATGTTCTAACCACACTTTGTCAAGATTCCTTTCTCTGAGAGCGGGTAAGAATTGTTGGATCATTGTCACATACCGGTCTGATTCAACACACGAACTCTTCCATATTTTAAGATGTTCTAATGGTGTTCGAAAGTATATCTCTTTCTTTGGAGAACATTCCCCATTACTCGGAAGGCATTCATTCACATTCAAACACATTTTCGATCAGAAACATGACCTCGTGGAGGAATGTCTTATTGACGACGAAAGGTACATTGCACTGCAATCACCGACCGCCCGCTAGAGAAATACGCTTTCACTGCAAAAGCGTGCTGCTGTCTCGACTACAACATGTTTCAGACTGAGACGGGCAGGAAACAAATATCCCACTCCACCCCTTCCACCAAACTTCTCTCCATGATACTTACCTTCCTAGGAACATCCCTGAAACGTCTTCAAATCAGGAAGTTTCCACGCCCCACCCTGCATATAGTTGTAAGCATATTTTATTGTAAGCAATTTTCTAGCCTATATGATGTAGTCAGTGAGCTTATGGACAGTAAAAAATTAATTTGAATTCAATCTTGTTAAGTAAAAGCTTGTGAAAAATTCTGATATAAAGAAACTTCCATATCGGTGCTACAGTTATTTCAACTGTGTAATAATAATTCGTATTCATAGTTAAAATAGTTGTTTGAATTTAACAGTTATATCACATTTATGAACATTTAACAGATTAACAGAGAAATAATAATCTTGCTATTCAACCCTTTTATTGGTTGTGAGCAAATTAAAATGTTGAGAATGAAGAGTTTACCAAAAAAAGAATATTGCTACAAAATTCCCCCAAATTATTCACACAAAAGCAAGAGAAAACAATGCAAGATTATCTATGTTTTGGGTTCTTTTTGATTGATTTCTTAACTTTCATCTACACTTTTGAACTCTAGGCAATTTTTTCTGTATTCGAAAAAATACAAATTCAAGACACTTTGATAAAGAATAAAAAGTATACCCATACTTCCAAACAAGAAAATTCTAATCAAGAAAGCATTGCATCTTCCTTTGTTTCGAATTCGACACAAAACAAGTTTATTACTTTCAATAGCAAATAGAGAAATAAAGCAAAATAAAAACTGACGACGAATTTTGAAAATGCCAAGAAAATATATTTCTTACGATTGGCAATTCGAAAAAGAAACAATATACAAAATAAATGGATGTCAAGAAGCCTATAACTTCGAACGTCAATATTAACGAAACCGTCTGTTCTTAAATTTTGTATACATCAAGAACATGCAGTAACTTTCATGGTGAACTTCTTTACCATGTAAATTTACTGTTCTGTTATATTTGTTTATGTAATTCTTTACTAGTATTGGGTGCTTTCCTGTTTTCATTAGAGTGTTAATCAGTGAAGTTAATGGATGTTAAAAACCATGTTCATAAATTTCAATTTTAATGTTCACGAGAGTTTTCATAACTTACTGTATTGTATTACTTCTTGAACAATTATTACTTTCTCATACACATAATCCAATGTACTCCACAATGCTTACGAGATTAGTCTATATTAAAGATCCGGAAAGCAACAAGGAAATTCAGTAAAAGAGAAATAGAATGTGTGAGGATTATAATGTAAAAAGAGAACATTTAAATCCTATTCAGTTCTAACTCAGTTCATTAAAATTTTGCAATGATGTATTCGAAATGCCACTTTACAAAGTTATTCTTTATTAGAATGTATTAATACCCCAGAATTTAAAGTTAGGAACTTTCTAAAATGAATCTGATTCAAATGAAGAATTTAAAGATTTTTTAAATTTTATGTAGAACAGTAAAAGAACATATTTGGTTATGAAATACCACTAATAAACTCAATTCAAGCCACACAAATTAAGTTTAAATAAAATTACATTAAGTCACTAATTAGACCTAAGAGAATTAAAATGATGTATGAGTTCATGAGATAAGCACACTTTAATTTGAACTACAAAACAGTAACAGCTCAAGTTTAAAAAACAATTTTGCTTTAGGTAAATGTCAGAAATTATAAGGATCACTGAAATATATATTTATGTTAAGTTTTTTCTAAAAGAATCTTGTCAATTTTCTAAGGGATTATAAAATGAATACTGTTAAAACTCGATTATGAAAAAAAATTCTTCGATGAAATATCAGAGAATCGTCATATTTATACTAATTTAATATTAAACATTTCACAGATAAGATTTATTCCTTCCCCATTCAAATCTTGTGAACATTTTGCTTCTATTTTTCTGATATTATACTTGCGATGCATAAATTAATAACTGAAATATTAGAACAACATTTAAAAATAATCTAAATATTTCATATTGCATATTCTAAATGTATTCTGATATTTTTGTAATAAAAAAATATATTATTCAAGTAGGATTTTTCAGGACAAAAAACCAAAACTAAGAATACTTAAAAGAATTAATTCAACGATTACTAGTAATAGCTTTAATTAAAAAATTAATATAAGTTTAAAAAATTCAAAAAATATTTTACCATCTTGCCGAAGCCGAAATCACTTACAAATTTTACATTTTTGCATATAAAGGCTCTGTATTGTAAAACAGAATTTTATATATTTACTTAAAAAGAAACGCATGCATCTTAGAAAAATAAAGAAAATGTATACACGTTTTAAGAAAATAGATTAAATGTATGCACAATTTCTCCTCTTTTTCAATTCCTACTATTATATATATATATATTTATATAGCTCTCTCCCTATATATATATATTTATTTATATATAAATTTATCTTGCTCAATTTTTCAATCGTTAATTAAATACTTTCTATTTATCCAATCAAGTTCAAATATTTTTTTTAAAATTTATAGTGGATGACACTTGATATTAATGCAGTTTTTCAAATATTAATTATATAATTAAATTTAATTAGTTACCGGATTTCAACGCCAACTTAGATTCATATCCATTGTTGTAACAATGTAACTGTTAAAACAATGACAAAAGTTGGCGTGGAAAACCAGTTTTGAAGTCAAACTACCCAAACCAAGTGTGCATTGTTACCATAAGGCAGACAAATTATGCTCTTTTTTCAATTCCTACTATTAGTTCACTCTCTCCCTATGTATATATATATCTTGTTCAAATTTTCAATCGTTAATAAAACACTTTCTATTTATTCATTCAAAGTAGGGATTGACTTAAAAATTTTTTATATTGCTTGCTTCTGAGAATCATCGTCTCTGAAATTTACTCTTAACTATAACTTCATTTTAACTGTTCACTTTAACTTTATAATGTATTGTTCAATTTGTCTTGACCATTCTGTCTGATATATATATATATATATATATAGTTACGAATTTTGTATAAAATAATGTAAATAATTTGTATTTGGATGTGCAATGCCTTTATATTACTCTATGCTGTATTTATTTCATGATAAAATTGTAATATTCACAAGCAACGCCATCCCTTACGTTATAATGGCGATTCAATGGGAACTTGGCGAAATATTGGCGACAGAGCCAAGTTGGCATCATTTTTGGCGACCATGTTGGCGAGTTCGGAGACCCTCTGGATTCTTCTAGAAATTAGTAGAGAAATCCACTAATTTCACGATCTGTGGCACGAGAGCATCTTTCCAGAATTTTCGGCCTCTGCTATAAATAGAGACTCGCCACAACGGTCAGTCTGATTTCAACCAGCGAGTAGTGAGCATTGTTTTGATTAGCGATCCGCTCGGCTGTGCTTGTGAATAGTCATTTACATACGTGTATTTTATACACTGTTTATTGTGTCTGAGTGCTGTTGAAGGTGTGAAATCTTTTTGTTATTTATTCTGGGAATTTTGCTGCTGAATCCTGTATTTCAAGGATTGATTTTCGACAATAAATACTCATCGCTCTTAAAGAATTGCCTTGTTATTTACGACTGATTTTGCATAAAATCCTCGAACCTTGATCTACGTAACAATTTGGTGTCAGAAGTCGGGATTTTATGCCAATAATAAGAGCGATGGATGAGCAACTGAAGGCTCTGTTGGAAGGCATAAATGCCTTGAAAAGTGGCCAAGAAGGGACAAAGAATGAGTTAAAGTATAGAATAGAGAAAGGCCAACAAGAAATGCAGAAAGATCTGGAAGATATGCAGAAAAGTCAAGAAGAGACTAGAGAGAGAATGGAGAAAGGCCAACAAGAAATGCAGAAAGGTCTGGAAAGCGTACAGAAGTGTCAAGAAGATCTGAAAAATTCTCTAGAAGAGAAAATCAACAGTGTGGAAGACAGAATAGCTGGAAAAATGAAAGAAGAGATCGCAGTAGATGAAGAGAAGATAGAAAAGAAAGTAGAGGAAGAAATAGAAAGAATTAAAGAGCAAGTTGAAGGAAGAATTGAAGAAGTGGCTGGGAATTTTAGCCTCATGTCACATAGAATGGAAGATCTGGAAAAGAAACTTCAAGCTTGTGAAAACAAGAACAATGAAAGCAAGTTTGTGCCTGCTTCTCCAGTGTCAGTAAAGCTGTCCACCTATGATGGAAAAACCAACTGGGAGGTGTATAAGACTCAATTTTCTATTATTTCTGATGTCAACGGATGGACTGAAGGGGTCAAGGCGTGACAACTAGCAGCATCTCTTAGGGGAGAAGCGGCAGGAATGCTGCAGACTCTTTCTGACACAGAACGGCTTAATTTGCATTCCCTCTATAATGCTCTAGATCTTCGGTTCGGCTAGAAATACTCCAAAGACTACGCACGCCTGCTGATGAAAACAAGATTCCAGAAAACCGGAGAAAATTTGCAGGAGTATGCCTCCGAAATAGAGAGGCTCGCCAACTTGGCTTTCTTCGACCAGCCAGCAAATGTGTGAGAAATAGATTCCCTGCAACATTTCGTGGACGGACTGAAGGATGGAGAAATTCAGAAGGCTATAAGAATGGCAGATGTTCAGGATCTAAAATATGCCCTATTATATGCCCTGAAATTGGAGGTCGTCATTCAAGCCAGTCGCAGAGACCGCCATTCCATTCAGGGAGCTAGAGTGACTGCGGATGCGCCCTCTGAATCTCCATGGATAAATGACATAGAAAAACTGAGAGAAGAAATGCAAACTTTAATGACTCAACGTCGGAACCAAGAGAAACGCAATTTCAAGTGTTGGGGGTGCGGAAGAGCGGGACATCTGAGAAATAACTGTCCCCGAGCAAGAAAAGAAGAGAGTCCCTTCTCTTCTTCGAAGCAGGAAAACTAGGATATGGCCATCTCGCGGGGCGGAAGTCGCCAGATAATGAAAAGCCCCATCACAAGATTCTCCAAATTACTGCAGTGAATGGCGGTGAAAATGGACTTTATGTGATTGGACAAATTAATAATATCTCGTGCCGTATGGTTGTCGATACTGGAGCCAATGTGTCAATAATCAGAAAAGATTTGGCTCGAAACTCCAAAGTTAAAATTATCTGGACGCCGCCCTGCATTTCCTTGCAAACAGTGACTGGTGACAAGATTTATGTACATGGGAAAGCTAATATCACTCTAAGGTTTGGAAATATCGATTATCGCCATACGGCATACGTAGCAGATATTACAGATCCCTGTATCCTCGGAGTAGATTTTCTGAAGAGCAATAACTTCAAACTGGACTTTGAAAATAGCAATACGCATTCAAAATTTGAAGACATCACTCTTTTTGGCTTACAAACTCAGTTTGAAACCAACCAGAAAATTATAGCAAAATCCAACATCTCATTATCATCAAGAACTGAATGTATAATACCTGGTTTAGTAGAAGAAAATCGGAAATTCCGATCCGGCCTAATTGATTATCCTGACCCAGACAGTGCAAAGGCAGGAGTACTGATAGCATCGTCGGTAGTAGACCTCTCGAAGTCAGTCATCCCAGTAAGAGTGGCTAACATCAGTGATAAGACCAGAACTATCCAGGAAGGAGAGGTAATCGCAGCTTGTGCTCCTGTCACATGTGTTGACCGAAAGTGCAAAAGCCAAAACTTTTCTTCAGAAGATTTAGTCAGGGATTTACTACGAAACACGGACTTAGACGAGAAACAGAGATGTGCTGCAGGAGAACTGATTTCAGAATTCCAAAGCCTATTTTCAAGAACATCTGAGGACTTTGGAAGAACTAGACTAACTCAGCACCGAATTGATACGGGAGAGCATCCTCCTATTAAGCAGCACCCCCGACGACTGCCGTTTGCTAAACAGGAAGAAGTCCAAACACACATTAAAGGCATGCAAGATAATGATGTCATTGAGCCGTCATCAAGTCCCTGGGCATCTCCCATTGTCTTGGTCAAGAAGAAAGATGACTCTACCAGATTTTGTGTGGACTATCGTCGGCTGAATGACGTGACCAAGAAGGACAGCTACCCTCTTCCAAGAATAGATGACACGCGTGATACACTCGCTGGCAATACCTGGTTCTCTACCCTAGATCTCAAGAGTGGGTATTGGCAGGTAGAAATCCACCCTGACGATAAAGAAAAGACAGTCTTCACCACGGGACAAGGACTCTGGCAATTTAAGGTTATGCATTTCGGCTTGTGTAATGCAACTGCAACATTCGAGCGCCTTATGGAAACAGTTCTTGGAGGACTTTCGTACGAGGCCTGCCTGGTTTATCTTGATGACATCATAATCGTGGGGCGTTCCTTCGAAGAACATTTTAAAAATATTAGGCGTGTGCTACAAAAGCTGAAAGAAGCTAACCTCAAGTTAAGTCCATCCAAGTGCCACCTGTTCCGGCGTGAAGTCACCTATCTCGGGCATATTATTTCGGCGGAAGGTGTAAGAACAGACCCGGATAAGATCTCGGCCGTGAAAAACTGGAAAAGCCCGACAGATGTTCACCAGCTCCGCAGTTTCTTGGGCTTATGTACGTATTACTGGAAATTCTTGAAAGATTTCTCAACAATCGCCAGACCACTTCATGAGCTGACCGAAGCAAAACAGAAATTCATCTGGACGAACGAGTGTAACAACGCCTTTAACATGCTCAAGGACACACTAACATCTGCTCCAATCCTGGCATATCCTGAAACTGGGAAACAGTTTATTCTGGATACAGATGCAAGTTGTGAGAGCATCGGAGCTGTATTGTCCCAAGAAATAGATGGTCAGCAGCGTGTCATCGCCTATTTTAGTAAGTGTCTGTCCAGACCAGAAAGAAACTACTGTGTAACTAGGAAGGAACTGCGTGCTATCGTAAAAGCCGTGGAGCACTTCCATCCTTACCTCTACGGTCGACGATTCCTACTTCGAACAGATCATGCATCATTGACCTAGCTACTGAATTTTAGAAATCCAGAAGGCCAAATAGCCAGGTGGATACAAAGACTGCAGGAGTATGATGTAGAAATTCGCCACAGAAAAGGATCAGCACACGGAAATGCAGACGCTCTTCCGAGAAGACCCTGTCCTGAGAGCTGCAAATACTGCTAGAGTGTCGAAAAGAAATTTGGCGAAATAGATCCAGTAGTCCGCCAAGTTACAACGCCATCAACATCGGAATTGGACCCGTGGTGTGACGAGAGCGTTTGAAAAGATCAACTGGCTGATCCTGAAATTAAACCAGTAATAGAATTCAAAGAGTCATCTGATGAAAAGCCCAGCTGGCAAGACATCGCCTCTTTCCATCCTACAACGAAGCGTTACTGGGCTCTTTGGGACTCTCTGCACCTGAGAAATGGTGTTTTAAATCGAAAATGGGAGTCTGACGACGGAAAAGCATTCAGGTGGCAATTAATTCTCCCAAAGACAAGAATATCGAAAGTCCTAAGCGAACTCCATGGCAGTCCAACTGGTGGTCATTTTGGTGTTATGAAGACCTTACAAAAAGTCCGACAGTGCTTCTACTGGAACAATGTGCGGAGTGACGTTGAGAAGTGGTGTCGCACATGTGATCCCTGTGCTGCACGTAAAGATCCCAGAAAACGCACCAGAGGACGACTCCAGCTGTATAATGTGGGAGCGAATTTCGAACGAATAGCTCTCGACATCTTAGGCCCACTTCCGAGATCATCAGACGGCAACAACAACATCCTGGTTGTCATGGACTACTTCACTAAGTGGCCTGAAGCCTATCCTATATCCGACCAAGAGGTTCTAGTTCAACATTGGATCTCAAGATACGGAGTTCCTCTACAACTGCACTCCGATCAGGGAAGGAACTTCGATTCTGCAGTTTGCAAGAGTCTGTGTGAGATACTCGGCATTGACAAAACCCGGACAACAGCTTTACATCCTCAGTCTGACGGCATGGTAGAAAGGTTCAATCGGACCATCTTGAACAGCCTCTCTCTCCTGGTATCCAGTAATCAACAGGACTGGGACCAGAAACTGCCTCTTTTCCTGCTTGCCTACCGGAGTGTCATCCACGAGACCACTGGCTATTCCCCATCCCAGATGCTCTTCGGACGTGATCTTCGTTTGCCTGCAGATCTCTTGTTCAGCCGGCCTCCAGAGACTCCATTGGCGCCTGAGGAGTATGTCAAGAAACTCCAGTCACGGATGGAGGAAATGCATCATTTGGCTAGGGAAAGAATCGGCATGGCTTCAGAGAAGATGAAGACCCGATACGGCGCAAGAGCAACCGGACACGACTTTCACGAAGATGACAAAGTGTGGTTATGGAATCCGAAACGTCGCAAAGGACTCTCTCCGAAGTTGCAGACCAACTGGGAAGGTCCTTACACAGTCCTAAAAAGACTGAATGACGTTGTGGATCGGATACAGAAATCACCACACACAAAACCGAAGGTAATACATTATGATAGGCTAGCCCCTTACCTTGGCCAAGGAGAATAAGGTACCTAAGTTCAGACCATGGCCACAAATTATTTTGTAAATAATATGATTTATTTAACTCTTTTCTAATTTATTAGCTTTATTTTAGTTTTGTAATTTCAGTTTGTATTTTGAGTTTATTTGCTTTTTGCTGTTGAGTATTTGTTACTTTATATTCGATTATTATGTGAATAGATTATGTATGTAAATAGATGCCTTTTACTCAGGGATTGTACTGCCCGGGACGTGCAGTCTTTGAGGAGGGGCAATGTTACGAATTTTGTATAAAATAATGTAAATAATTTGTATTTGGATGTGCAATGCCTTTATATTACTCTATGCTATATTTATTTCATGATAAAATTGTAATATTCACAAGCAACGCCGTCCCTTACGTTATAATGGCGATTCAATGGGAACTTGGCGAAATATTGGCGATAGAGCCAAGTTGGCATCATTTTTGGCGACCAATTTGGCGGCCATGTTGGCGAGTTCGGGACCCTCTGGATTCTTCTAGAAATTAGTAGAGAAATCCACTAATTTCACGATCTGTGGCACGAGCGCATCTTTCCAGAATTTTCAGCCTCTGCTATAAATAGAGAGAGACTCACCGCAACGGTCAGTCTGATTTCAACCAGTGAGGAGTGAGCATTGTTTTGATTAGCGATCAGCTCTGAATAGTCATTTACGTACGTGTATTTTAGACACTGTTTATTGTGTCTGAGTGCTGTTGAAGGTGTGAAATCCTTGTGTTATTTATTCTGCGAATTTTGCTGCTGAATCCTGTATTTCAAGGATTGATTTTCTACAATAAATACTCATCTCTCTTAAAGAATTGCTTTGTTATTTACGACTGATTTTGC